>BMAO01029660.1:0-150410 GCA_019973975.1 Trichonephila clavata | reverse complement strand
AATTGGAACAGATTGCAAAATAATTTTTAATTAAAGAAGATGCCGTTAACCAAGTGTACAAGTAGAAGAAATATTCACAGATTTCACGTCAAGTGTCAGGAAAAAAAGCAATTTAGTTATAAATCAATGAATTTTGGGCAGGGAGATGGACGCTGAATTTTCTGCATTGAAAATAAAAGTGTTAATTATGTATACACTTTTACGACTTCCAACTCTAGTACTTATTATACTTGTTCTTAATGTAGTATTGATAAATTAATTATGAGACACATTGTACAGCTCTGATACATTTATAAGTATAATATATCAGTGTTAATGTACATTTTATTATTTTTTTCCGTCAGAATGTATTTTGTTTTTCTTACTTTCAGTAAACTAATAATCCTTTAAATAATCAGTTATTTTAGACATTTCTATATGATTGCGTCCTCCCACATAGTGTAATCACGTCTCCCTAAGGAGGCGCACCCTACAGTTTGAAAACCGCTGTCGTAATGAGTAGTACTAACACACAGAATCAAGGGTTTTTTTTTACTGTAATCGCATAATAACTGATATTTGATATAACTAACAATTGGTAATTAGCTTACAACATAGCTAATTTAAAAAATTTATCAGTATTGCTGATGTTGAAGAAAGACTGTTATCTTTCTAAGGTACAAAATAGAAAAGCAAAAAATCTTCTTTTAAATTCTTATAAAAAATGAAGATATGTATTTTAATAATATATATCTTTATATATTATTATAATATTTTAATTCTTACAAAAACATAATAAGCATCTGAAAATTCTTTATTGTTTTTGTTGCACTATACATACAATACATGAGTAAGCAAAATCATTTTGATAATTTAAAATCTTATAATGGTTAAACTTCTCCTTTATAAAATACATTGATTTCTTTTACCATTTTTCGTGTAAAAATCATTTCTACTTTTATAAATCTATGCAAATTCAGACTCCGAAACGGCGTTATATGCTTTATATTTGAGCTTTATCCAGGAACATTTTTGTTTGAATATATCAAAATGACAGTAAAACCATTCTTATGATTTGTAGAACGGTTTTCACTTCTTGAAATAGAAATTTTGTTTTCCATCTTTGAACCCCCATTTTAAACTTAAAGTGTAAGTCTAGGTACTGGCGATCTTGTGTACTCTCATAGGCTGAAAGTTCCATCAACAGGAGATGGATTCTGCTCAGATGGAGAAAAATATTGCCGAGAGTGGTTTTTGGTCTATTTCCTTTTTGGGAACCGAAGAGATAGTTTTCTTTTATGTGAACGAGACACGAGGGGGCGATGAAGACGGAGAAACCAGAATTAAGGAGGAACGCAGGAGGCATTCAGTCACTGTCAGTGGCAGAAAGGCATATGTGTCCTCCGGGTGATATGGATGGTTTCACTTATGAGAGCAATTTGCAGCCGATTGGAAGCATAGATCAGAAACTGCGAGGAAGATATAGAGTAAAAGAATTTGGGCAGATGGCACGATATATGTAGAGATAACTTTGTGCAATATGTTTTCAAGATGCTTTTGCTTTTTTGTCGAGTTCACCTTTTTTTCAATCACTTCAATGGGTTAAATCAGGGCTTTAATATCAATATGTTTAGAGCGTGAATTTTCTATAGGGGATTTAGAAAAATCAATTGCAGCTTGATTGTCACAATAAATATAACTATTTACATTAGTTTCTATAATTTATAAATTTTCAAGTTCTTTTAATATTCGAATGATCCATACCAATTATTTAGCCGATTCGCATAGTGATACATATTCACTTTCAATTGTGGATAAACTAACACAACGTTGTTTAAAAGTTTTCCAGATTTTAGGTGAATGATCAATAAATAGAATTAAACCTCCAACTGAAATGCGATCATCTCGATTAGCTGCAAAGTCAGCGTCGCTATAACAATTGACAGTTAAATCATTTACTTCAGACAATTTTAATTTATAAGATTTAGTTTGACTTACATATCCAAGTAATTTAAGTAAAACGTTCCAGTGTACTAATCCTGGGTTACTTTGAAATTGTGATAATATATTTATAGCATAGCAAATGTCAGGTCTTGTTCTTCCCGCTAGGAATGATAAGCATCCTAAAACGTTTCTATACGGAAATTTAGACATTTCTAATATTTCAATGTCTGTACTTGGACACTGATTTTTAGAAAGAACAATACCGACTGCTATAACATTTATATTTTTCACAAACTTTATCGATATATTCCGACTGATGTATAAAAAAGTTCATTTTCCATTTCTTCAAATTGTACACCGAGTAATTTGCGGGTTTTACCTATTATTTTTAAATCAAAATGGGAACTTAAACGATTTATAACATCTTTAATTAAAACATCCGATTTCACGAAGAGTAAAATGTCGTTGACATAAAGCAGCAAAATTACTTTATCCTGAAACATGTAGACACAGTTAGTAGATTCTAATTTTCTAAAGCTTAAATTCTCTGAAACAGAGTGTATTTCAAAATACCATTCCCTCCCAGACTGATGCAAGCCACACACATACAAAGCTTTATTTAATTTACACACATGGTCAGGATTATTTGAATCAATAAAACCCTGTGGCAGAGACATCCAGATAGTTTCCTGTAATGGAGCATACAAATAGGCACACTTGATATCCAGTTGTAAGTGTAACCATTTCTGCTTGCATACCAATACAGAAAAACACATTCTAATAATTGAAAAATTTACTACAGGATTAAAAATTTCATCGTAATGAATGCCTTGTATTTGTCCAAATCCTTGAGCCACTAATCTAGATTTATAACGAACTACTTCCCCCTTTTCATCTTGTTTTATAGTAGTGTACACCCAGCGACAACCTAAAACTTTAGTGTTTAGCTTCGGAACAAGATTCCAAACACTTTCCGTTCAGTTATAATCTTCATTTCTTCTTTCATTGCATCATACCATTTATCGGCCTGAGGGGAGATATTTATTTTTTCCAGAAAAATTAAATAAAGATTTGTCATATTCCAAGTTATGTTTCCTACAGTATTCCTCAATGTCCTTAAAACAATGCAAGCGATCTTTCGATCCTTTTGCATAATAATAAATGTCCGTTCTAGATTTCTCCTTACGTGGTACCGCTTTCCGTTGCCAAATAACTTTTAAGGAAGAATTACTGTTATTAGATGATCCCTCCTGTCCAGAACTTTCCGGTTTAGAAATTTTAAGGGAACTCTGATGTTCAGTTTCTTCCTCAGTTTCAGTATCAGAATTTGATATAACGTTATATGACTTCCTTTTAAAGCCCAGCATTGCTCCACTGCTAATAGGTTCTAAAACATTATCTTCATTAAAAGATACATTAATAGATTCGACAACTGTTCGTTCGTTAGGTAGCCAAATACGGTATCCTCGGGTTTTTAATGCGTAACCTAACATTATTCCCTTTTTAGCCCTCATATCTAGCTTTTTCCTAAGTTGTTTGGGTTTACCTAAGTAAGCGGTGCTTCCAAAAATTTTTAGGTGTTTTATGGAGGTTTATGGCTACTATACAGTTCAAATGGGGTTAGGCTTTGGATACCATGGCAAACCCTATTCCAAACGTATGGCATAAGAGTGCTTCGGACCAGAAAGCTTTACTCAAACCCCTCGAGTTTAAGCATAACTTTTATCTCATCAACTGCTGTATAATTATAACGCTCAGCAACTCCATTTTGTTGGGGGGGGGCATATGTATTCGTTCTTTCAGCTTTAATACCTAAATCCTCTAAATAAGATTCAAATTTAGCATGGCAGAACTCTAGGCCATTATCCGTCCTTATATTTATGATTTTAGAATTTAGAAATCGTTCAGCTCTTTTTTGATAACTTGAGAAGCACGAGAACACGTCATTTTTCTCTTTAATAAGAAAAAAAATTACTTTGCGAGAAAAGTCATCTATAATACTTAGAAAATAACGATGTCCTCCAATAGATACATCTGATAAAGGAACACACAGATCCATGTGTAATAGTTCTAATGGCTTACTCGATCGTGCTTTGCCTATTGGTTTAAATGATTTACGACGAGATTTAGCAATTTTACAAGGTTCACATTTTAGATCTGCATACTCTAGTTTAGGCAACCCCTTAACTGCATTATTTTTACTTGTCTGTATAATATAACGTTTATTGATATGCACATTCTACTATGCCATATACGCAAATCGTTTACTTTAAAAGTTGAGAAAGTTTGAATTTTAGATTTTATCTTATTTACAGATTTAGATTTTCCCTTTTCCTTTACATTCTTATGAATATGACTTGTAACAATTTTAGGTTTCACACAATATAAACCATTAACCTTTTTGGCTGTAAATACTTTTTGACCATATTTGTCATATACATTTATCTGCCCATTCTTACATATAAAGTTAGAATCTGCTTTGTCAATTAAAGAACCAGAGATGAGATTCTATGTAACTAGGAGAATACAAAACATTTTTAAAATCTACAATTTCAGACTCACCTTCACTTTGGAAGAGCATACTAACAGTTCCGGTGCCTTTAATTTCATATGTCACTTCTCCGACAGCAACTGTCGTTCTCATGTTTTTTACAGGTTGAATGTTTTGTTGAAAGTTCTTTTGGCAGCAAAAATGTGAGGTAGCTGCTGTATCAAAAATCCAAGTGTCCTCTCCATGGTGTTGACTCAAATTTGTTTCTGTTATGTATGAGCTCCTGGAATACTTGACGTTTTTCACATCCTCTTTTATTGTTCCAACGTTCTTGTTTGGTGGCGGATGATATTTCTTTCTTAGGAGTTTCGGATTTCTCTCCACTATTTGGAAGGCACAAGCTTCATTTTGATCCTTCGTGGATTGCTTCAGTCTTGAATCTTCAGCAATGAATTCCTTTAGGATCTTGTCAAAAATGAAGTCCGAATCTTTCCATCTATAGATATTCTGGACAATTCCACTGAATTCAGTTGGCAAGAATCGAATTAACTGAAAGGCTTGATACCATTCATCGACTGGTCTCCCTGCATCCTTTAGCTGGTTGACTATGTTCCGGATTCGAGCAGCATAAACCCCGATTTCTTCTTGTACATTCATACGATACAAGAAGAATTGATCAGTAAGTCCAATTACTCGTGCACGGGAATCGGGTCTGAAGTGTTCTTCGAGACAATTGGATCTTCTACGTCATCAATTATGCATCTATAAGTCTTTGATACATTCAAGTACATCGTACTGAATGCTCTATCCTTTCTAGCTTCGAAATCCTTTTCTTTAGGTTTCTTGTCATCTTCTGGTTTTATTTCGGCTCCACTGACGATCCTCCAACAATTGCGTCCATTAGCAATACTTTTATATCATTACTCCAAGAGTTGTAGTTGTCGGAGTCTAATACGTTAATACTGGAATCCATTTTAATATATGAAACCGAGCCCACCGTCTAAAACATTTTACAAGCTGGTTGCTTTAAACTACAGGGATAATATCAGCCGTTACTTCAGCATGGTAGGGGCCTATGACCTTAATGTTGATCAAAGACAGAGAGCAACAGTAGTAAAAGTTGACACCTGTAGTAAAAGCATATCATACAAATTTTATTTACAACACTTATAAACGATACAGATAACATGACGAAATCACGATTTCGATTAAATTTAAATTAGATTAGATGCCAATATAGTCGTCAAATGAAGTGCCGGGTGGAGATCAAAGTGGTTAAGTTTATTTTAGATCACCTAAAAATGAGTAGGATTCTACTTGAAGTAAGAATTAAATTTTCCTAACAATCCATAAAATTATTCCGAAGCCTTTGAAATGCAATAAAATGATCTTTACAGTGTTTGCGAAGGATTTACTAATTTCAGAGGATTTCCTTATATATTCTTTTTCTCATTCACTCCCTCCCATATTCTCCCCTACTTGGAAAACAGAGTGAATTGCCCAACTTATAATCGGCAGTTAAGGGATTAATTATAAACCGTACAAATTAACTTGATAAGTGTTAAGTATAGATAAGTACAGACCGTACACTTAGAAAAATAAGTGTTAATTTTTGTATGTAATTTTATATATGACAAGCCCTTGTGGGGTCAAAGGTAATTATTAATGTAATTCTTAACTTAATATTATTATATTAATTATAAAATATACATTGTACATTACTGATACATTTATAAGTGTTTTATAACAGTGTAAATGTATATTATATTTTTTATTATGTCTGAATGTATTTTGTTTGTTTACTTTCAGTATATTAACAATTTTTTAAAGAAAATCTTTTGTTTTTGACTTTCTAATATGCGTATGCCGTTTCGTGGAGTTATTACGCCCCCTAGGTGGGTGCACCCCGCAGTTTGTGAAACGCTGGGCTACGTTCATGACAGTAGCATGTAAATGTAATAACGTGTTCTTCATTGAATTCAAAACTGACATTAGATTCATATTTGTTATTCTACTAAAAGATAAAATTTCAGACTTGATAATGGGGTAAAAATGTTCAAATATTAAGATTTTTCAAATTTATTCAAAATTGAAAAGAAAAAGAAACTTATACACATACTTTTAAAACAAGTTCATTTCGTTTACCTATGAGCGTTACTATTATTAACTTCATAAGCACACTTTTTAAACCATAAACGGCCCCTTGCGTATATATCCGTCTTTTTCAACCAATGCGTTGAGTGCATCGGACGTATATATACGTCTTTCCGAAATTCGATTATTTTCTTTGCGCTGCTATCAGTTAAATATTCCGAAAGTTTTAGAATACAATAAAATAACCTTGCAGCTGTTTTTTTTTGCGAAGGATTTACTTATTTCAGAGAAAAATTTGCTTATTTGTGCATTTTCTTTCCCCCAAAAATGGGCATGCCCATGCTTACGCGAAAAATGGTGGCATCGAGTGAATCGAGTAACTTTTAATCAGCAATTAAGGGGTTGAAACACAAAAAGTTCATGCAAAAATTAGAATTTTGGTAACACAGAGACGAAGTGACTGCTTGGGTGGTAATACATTGTGTTTATTACATGGCTCTGATGTCACATGGATTTGTAAACTGATGGGCAGGGAACACGTGATTGCAGTTATCATGTGACTATGGAGTTACATGAATTTTTTCCATTTTAATATTTCCATATGAACAAGAAACTAAAAAAAAAAAAAATTCAAAACATACTCTTAACTTATTCATTATAGGTAAAAAAATAATTTTAAATTATAAATTTAATTAATATCTATGTATGTAATTTTTTTTTACTGAAAGAAAGACGGAAACGTTTGAAAATTTTTTATCACTCCCTTTAAAGTATTTTACTTTTCCTTTCATCTTGTCTTGTAGTTTTAAAAGTAAGCCCATCTTTTTGAAATAAAAATTTACAATTCATTGACTATGAATTTTTTTTAAAGAAATTGTTTTTGAATTGTGTCTAAAAGAAATTGGCAGTATTCAAAGATTCGAATGATATTTAGGATAAATTTATAACCTGACGCATACAAAATTTATTTATCCCTAACTATAGACAGAAAACTTAGGTTTTAAAAATGTTAAGTGAGTTTTACATGTGAAATGAAAAAATAAAAAATAAAATGCCTCCGCCGTACATTATTTAGCGAGATTCACAAATATCAAAATTGAATAATTATTTCCTTTGTTGAAGAAAGAAAAAATTGTCAGGTTTTGTGGTATACTAATGCTTAAAATATCTAACCAGAAATAATAATGCACACTGTTATACATCTTTCACTATACAAAAAAAGTTTTTTTTTGCGATTTGTAATAAATTTATTTATATATAAAGTATAGTTAGTAAAAATGGGGGTCTTAAGACATTGAATTAAACTGAAGTGAAGCGCGAAAACCGATTTGCTTAGGGGTCCTCTCTACCAATCCAGCGCTTTCTGGAACAATCCGCTTATGTTATACATCTTCATGCTATAGATTTCTCTAGTAATTTCCAGAAGCATACATAGGATCTCAAAATTGCCATAAATGGTCACGAGCATGGTCGTGAAGTCGCCAAATTTGGTTGCCGAAAATGATGCCAACTTGGCTGCATCGCCAATTTTTCGTCACGTCTTCATTGAATCGTTATTATAATGCTTGCGAATATTACAATTTTTATCGTAAAATAAATAAAACATACAGTAAAGTTAACTTATTAAACATACAAATATAAATTATTTACACTATTTTAAGATGAATCAATAATTACACCAGAATATATATATATAAAGTATTAACTACACAAAATAGATCGCATAATACATGTAAATTGTGCAGTTATACAATTTGAGCGATGAGTATAAGTCGTTGTATAATTTGTTCAATGAGGGTTGGTTCGTTGTTAGGCTGATAGAGGGCATTCTCACCCCTCCCCCTCAACTATAATTTTTAAAAAGTTTCCAAAAAAAATTGGAAAGTCCGTCTCCTATAAATATATATACTTTTAGAAAATGGTATTTATAATTGAGAAGAAATTACAAAAACAGATGTAATTAAAATGTATAAATCTTTTACAAATCATAACTGCATATGTGTCTTAAATTCGCTTTATAAAAAACAAATCTAAATGCTTCCAAACTGTTATGCAAAATCATTGCAATATATTCCCTATTGAGTTTCTCTTATGGTTTCAGATTACTAACTGCGATTAAGGCTTAATTCTTTTCCATAGCTGATATTATCAGACGGTTCTAATTCCTAATCTCTCTTTCCTAGATCACCTAAAGATGATTGAACATTTAATATTAAAAAATACCCATTTTTTTGCAATATTTAATTCTCGCACACCTTTTACTGTGTTTTTGTTATTTGAATGCAAAATTTTTAATTGTTGTTTTTTCTCAATTTTAAATCTAATTATCATCCATTTTCTAGAAAATTTCATAGTATTTTAATTTATGCTAATGGCTATTGAAATGATAACACCTTAAAAAAGGAATGATGCAAACATCAAATTTACATGAAAGTAACAAGATGCTGGGATATGCAAATAACTAGTATTAACATGAAGGGGAAGTGGCATCTGAAATTCTATACAAAGCGAGTTTTACGTTGTGGATTTCTCATCCAGAAATCCAATTTGAGAATTGGTTCTAGAGAAAATCATCCCGTGCTGAGACGAGTGTAAATTAGATGAATTTATGGTATGTTTCATATATCCATTTTGCCTATACATGTAATACATTTGAAAGTATAACATGTTTAAAACGAATCATTCATTTATGATAGTCCTGTGAAAACATAAATGCATTTTTTTTAGCTTTGTATGAAAATGTTGAGACTGGGAAGGATAAGTTTATGATAAGCATAATTGCTAATCTTTTAGTCTTAAATAAGCTGCCATTTTACGTCTCATCATTTATCACATATCTATTCATTTAGAAAAGAATGTTAATGAGATAGCTATTAAAGAGCATAATTATCTGTTATTAATGGTGTAAAACATCCCTTTTTAAAAAGTTGCAAGGGGAACGAGATAAGGTGTGTGAGAAAAATGGAACATAATAAATGAAATTTTAAATCTGTTTGGTTACTTGGAATAATTTTTTTATCACTTTGGAACATAATTTTAATTTTGACTCTTTTGCAGTTATGAGACAGTATTCGGATGACGCTGTTATTTAAACTATGGATTCTGGCCCATGTTAAAGTGCATATTCAGTGCTTTTAATTCTCCAATTTTTCTATTAAGGTAACCAACTACCCTAAAAGTGTGAATTTTTCCAAAAATTGACAAATGTTTTTATGATTTTATTTAATAGGTCATCTTATTAGCTTAAAAAAATACCATGCTTATTATTTTCTGTTCACAAGAGCAAAAACTACGACTGTTTTAGTAAAAGCAGATGCCATTACTCTAAGCAGGATGTCATACATTAAGAAGCATTTTACTCGAAATGTGTTTTTTTGAAAATACTCAAACGGGGCCTGCGATTGCTAAAAAAGTTTTGGAAAATAATTAACTGACATTTTTTATGCACGCTCTGTATAACAGTAGAAGTGTTTTAACCTTAAGATTTATCAATCACTGTTTCATTACAAAAACTACAGTCGCTCATGAGAATATAACCATTGTTTTTTAGGCAATTTCATGTAATAACAAAGATAAAGTGCTCTAGTTTTTGTAAACATTAAAATATCTCTTATCCTGAAGATCATTTTAAAAATGAATAACACAGCAAGACATCAGAATTAAAAAAAAATTGAAAATCTGTTCATAAACCTTTGGTACAGAATTTTTCGCGTTATGTTATTTTTTGTCAAGTATTACCCGTTTTTTCCCCTTTTAGTAATAATAATTTATTTTTTTATTCTTAATTTTAGCATATTTTTCTTAAAATGTACTAAAAAAAATCTAAAAACAACACAAAAAAATTACCATATCTTACTTTTTTTTAAAAAAAAGATGTCGTAAATAATCGAATACCTTAACGCAGCCAAGGTATCAGAACATGGTTATATTTTTATATGACGGTATTTCTCATGTCGAAATACCATAGTTTGAGTCTTGATTTTACTAGACACTTCTTGTTGAAAAAAATACGAAGTGCTACATGTTAAATTTATCTTGTCCTCGTATAGAAGGTGTAAGGGGTAATTGATAGTTCTAGTTTTTATTTCTTATTAAGGGTGACTCCGGTACCCAATTAGTTATGGTCACGAACTAATGGCCCGAGGGTCAAGAGTTCGTGTCTAGGTGCCGCTTACGGCAAACCGTGTAGACGGACTGATGCACGTTAAATTTGTCGATGCTCAATGTACTCTCGTAAACTAGGTGTGGTTTGAAGAAGAAGGTGCTACAGATGGATTCTAGTCCTCGTCAATTGACACAGTTTCATTTAATTACGAGGTGCGTCGTGAACAGTTCGAAACATTAAAATTTTTTTTATCTGAATTTTCCACTATGAAAGTTTGATAAATTTTCTCCCCACCATGTTTTGACTTTGCGAAAGCCTATCTAGTCCTTTGATGGAGGATTAACATAGACTTCATCATATTCAGAAAACTGCATTCTATTTTTGGCTTGTCCGATCAAGAACCTAATCAGTGGTTTTCTTACAAACAAATCATGTTGGTTAATTACAAAATACTAATTATGATCTTATTATTAATACTTTTTTTTATCTGAGAGTCCATTTATTTGCTTAAATGATAGTTCTTTATTTTGTTATTATAAATGTGGTTTTATTGTATTCACTTCCATATATACAGAAAGTGTTCAAGCTGTATATGTTTCTGTGATGTCCACGTGATTTTCTTTTAGCCTCTTCCTTCCGATCTTGCATTTCCCCATTTTGGAAACGCAATTACTCGATCACCATGTATTAAGAATGACATTTTTGTCCTTTTCATTAGATAAATTTGTGACGGGTACTTACGCGTTTCACTAACCTCCTCACATTCTTTAAATGTTTTATTTATTTCAACCAATCTCCACTGGGAGCCAAAAGCGTGATTTATGCAAATGAGATATTTTATATAAGTTCGGGTTTAGCGAGTTAGGAGAGGAATGAAATGAAAGGGAGAGGGAAATGAAATGAATTGAGAAAGTGCTTTTTCTAGTGTAAACGTAGACGTCGTGAGTAAAATCTATTGTAAAGTGTAGATAAAATTAGTTCGGGAAAGAACTGAGAGATAGCTGAGACTGAAGCCGCCCATTAAAGGAATACAATCCAGATATTAAAGAAGCAGCTAGACGAACCTGCCATAACAAAAGGTATCAGGTTAGTTTTTACTTATCCCAATTAAGTGTAAGTGTGTAGCTATAATTGTACGCGTCGATCCGTCGTGGATTCAGATAAGATTCCGTCGTTCATGATTATTGAATCCTTCTCATTCTCCACTGTGATTTATTGTTCTTAAAGTTGAATAGTATTTGTGTAATTTCTTAACTAAGAAAAGTCAATAAATAAGGTTGATTTGCGAAAATAAGTAGTAATTTATTATGAATTCAACACATCCAAATTTAGGTAATAACCGAAGGGGAGTTGATAATCTTAGAGGTAGCGATAGGCTACGACAAATTAAGCTAAAACAAAACTGTGTATACTTTTTGTATCGGGTAGTTTGGAAGGCAACTTTGTTTTTCCTGACAGAGGGTTTAATTGCATTTTTTCATACCCAACTTTTCACTGAAACCGCCCAATCATTATACGTTTTGAAAGCCTACATAACAAGTCTTGTTTGTGAAAAAAGTCTAATTGATTATATGCATAAGTTTTTGGTTGACGCCCTTTAAAATATGGAGAGTGAAAAGCAGTATTTTCGAAAGATTTTACTTTTTTAGTTTCGAAGAGTGAAAAATGTTGTTCAAGCAAGAAAACAATTAGTCAATGTGCTTGAAGTAGTGACATTTGTTTGCAAAATTTCGATCCTTACAATTTTGATGTTGAAGATACTCTATGTTCAGAAAGGAAAGTTGCAGTTGATAAGGAACACAATAAAAAGCGTTAATTGACGCGAACCGGTGAATAACAAAGCGTGAGATCACTGAGAGGTTGAATTTATCGAATTCAACTGTTCAAAACCGCTTGAAAGAGTCAAAGTTTATTCTCAAAGCTCAATGTATGTTCTCACGGAATGAAATTTGGGCCGTAGCATTGATGTCTGTGATTTACTTTTCAAACGTCAAGAAGATGGTCAATTTTTGAAGCGCGCCATCATTGGAGACGAAAAAAAATAGGTTATCTATAGCAATGCTAAACGCAAAAGATCGGGGAGTAAAAAATATAAACCGGATCAAAGCATTTCGAAAGCCAATACTCTTCAACAACAAAAAAAAAATTAATGCTATTTGTTTGGTGGGTTTTCAAAGAAATCGGTTTGTTTTATTGTTATTTATTAATTATTATTTGTTTTAGTGTTTCCCGGACAACACAACGATTAATTCTGAAGTGTACTATCATCAGTTGGTCAAACGGAATGACGTAAGCAAAAAAGGCTAGAATTGATCGATAAAAGAAAAGTGGTGCTTCTCCAAGATAATGCGAGACCTCACATCAGTTTGGTAACTCGCTAAAAGCTTTTATAGCTAGAATGAGATGTATTTTTACATCCACCATTTTTTCCAGATCTGGCTCCTTTTGATTATTATTTGTTCCGGTATCTTCAGGAATTTTTAGAAGACTTTTTTCAAAGGTCAAAAACACCTGAACCAGTACTTTGCCCACAAAGAACAAAAATGTTATGAACGAGGAATCATGCTTTGGACTAGAATGGACAATACATAATTTAATAAAATATTTATTCACTATATAAAAATTTGTTTCATTTTCCCACACACAAAAAAAACGAAATTACTTGCTGAACAACACAATAAATTGTCACAATACTGTAACAAACAATGAAAAAAATTACTCAGTTGAAAATTTTAAGGAATTTTAAATTGCTTTATTTTTTTCTTTCTTTACGTGATGTTTTTAAATTTCTGCCACTAATAAAACTAATTGATTTAGGAATTTTTGAAAAATTATAAAATCTCTATAATTACTTCCATTTTTAACATACATTTATATAATTTGTTTATTATTATTCGTACTAAATATTGTATGGAAGTACTCGTAAATTTTTGAAATTTTACTTGTTGACAAAACGCATGCTCGAGAAATAAACTTTTTTAGTTTCATTTGGTGGCAAATTTTTCATTATATTTATTTTATTTGACTGTCTGGATAGAGAAAAATGTTTCACGTTATTAGCGTGGTCTTTCATGTTATTTAAAATAAAATGAGTTTGTAGTACTAAGTATTCCAATAATATTTTATCAAGGCGTTTTGTGCTGCATGTTTTTTCCAGAAGATTATTCATTTTTTCCTGGCAACAATTTTTAGGACTTTAAGATTTTTCATTCTTTTTTCTGAAAAAATTCCCCTGCTTCATTTTTGAAAAGTATTGATACATTTTTCTTTCATTTTTCTTTCTACAATACGTGAGAATAAATATGGATAAGGTAAAAATAAGGCTATTATTCTTATCATCTTTTTATTTTTATTATTTAAATCTTGGAAAAACTTTTATGCTCAACACGAAATACCTCGTAATGTCTGTTTAATTAAATAAATTCATTTATGCAGAATATTTATCTGAAACAGACGATGTAAAAATATATATATTTTTAATTTTGTATCGTTAAACATTGGAATGTATTTTCCATGTATTTTTTTATCAGATTAAATATCATCTTTTAGATTTAATCTTTGTTTAAAAATCAGAATAATACTGCTGTATCTAATTATAACAAATATAAGACATTTTAACTAGAAATCTGCATCTGTGTTTGTTCAGATATTTATTTTATTTATCACAAGATTTGTTGTTCAACTTATTACTGCTGAATAGTCATAAAAAAATCTAGGATTCAAAATTAATTATGAATAGATTGTTATAATGATGTATTTTTTTTTCCTTTCAAAATTTAATCATGCAATGTAATAAGGAAATTTTTAATTTCAGTTTTCAAATTAAGAATTTGTTAAACAGTATTAAATTGAAATTGTTTTTCAACTTTAAGATAATTAAATAAATCTATTTATTTCTGTGCATTTTTAATGCATAAGTATGTTTTGAAGCTAATTACTTTTTCTGTATAAAATTGCTTAAAAATCAGAATAATACTTCTGTATCTAATTATAACGAACATAGGTTCTTTAATCATAGTACAAATGAATAGAAAATTTAAAAGTAAATTGTATTGAAAAATCTGATACATTGAAAGAGCTAAGCTTAAAAATAAGTTTAATGAATTATGATCGTATTTTAATAATGAAGAGCATAAATGTTACATTTTTAATTTCTTATCTTATTACAATTAGTTTATTTTTTAAGTAATTAAAAGAAATATTTTTCTTTAGCGCGTGTTTATTACCTTAATTTTTCTTCTTTTTTTATGTACAAAAGTCTTTTCAAATGTAATTTTTTTTTTTAATTTCAAGATTTGAAGTACATCAAATTCTGTTTTTGAACGATAAATACATTCTCAAAAAATACGTGTAAGAACATTTCGTGAAAGAAAATTCATTGCATCTTTGAAAGAACAGGATTGGTTTGAATCCTAAGAACTCATCAAAAATTTTAAAATAAATCATAAGTTTTGGCGTTAGGATCTTGAACATTTTATTTCATAAAGACTTTATATACACCATACTAGTAAATTATCCTCCGAAAAAGTTCCATATTCAGGTTATAAGATCCAGAAAAGTATCACGAACATTCTATTTCTGGTTTGTAATGTTGCATATATAAAAGTAAAGCAAATTTTTCTTTTTAGAATTTTGGTGGATCGTGCTAAATAAAAAATAAGTCGTAAAAAAAAGTTAATTTATTTTCAGTTTCTGTTAACTCAAATTCGTGTTAAAAAAGCACGTAGGAAAACAGAATTTGATGTATATGCTATTTTTAAAAAGTATCTAATTTTGATTCATCTATTTTTTTAAAGAAGGACTCTGTAAAATGATGAATGTTTCTTTGAATCATTCGCAAACGATCACATAACAGCATCTACTGTGAATGAAAAGATTAATTTAAAAGTGTACAAAAATTCTAGTTATTACATTTACACAACGTTACATCTCTTTTAATCTTAAATATTAACATTCTATTCAAGAAATTCTATTCAATTTTGTATTGAGTTTGTTAAATTAAGTGGTGTTCTAGATTATAAACCAAGTTTTTATTCGTATATAAACCAAAATTAAGCTATATATAAACCCTCTTTTTACTGACGGTTCTCATAAGTACCACCTAATTTAGAATTACATAGAATAATCATTTTTGAGAATATATTGAGGGAATTCAACAGGTACACACTTTTTATTTCACTCTTCCAGGATAAATAGCTGCAAGATTTATATGATGAGTATTTTAGTGGGGAAAGCTTATAGTTTTAAAACTGAAGCAGCTTTTTCAGCTGTCGTTTTGATCGGATTGACAAGATTGATATTTTTATTCCGAAAAAGTAGTGGAAAAAAAGGTGAATGTATTATAGTTTTTTATACGTTAGAATAAAATATTAGAAAATGATTTGGATATTTTTTTAAGGGTACCAGGATATATTCGGATGAGTAAACTGCCAATATTAAAGCAGTTTATGGGACGTATATCTTAAAAAATTTCCGATACAGCTTAGATTTTTTGTGATCTTAATAAAGATATTTTAATCATTCTTTAGAAATACAAAAGTAATTTTTTACTTCAAAAAATTTCAGCATTCTTTTTCAGGTCTCATAACACATTCTTATGTTTTGGTATCATTTTTTAAAGAAATATATTCTCTTAAATATGTAAAATACTTTTTACGCATATATAAAAATTACACATAAGTTAGTGAATTTATTTTTAGTATAATATCACGATAGTTTCTTTAAACAAATATAAAGCTCTGTGTGTAATTTTAAAATTTTTTATTTCTCTAAACTGTTTTTTTTAAATTTGCCATACATAGACTAAAAAATAGGCTCACTATATGCACAGTTATCCTATATAGAAGTATAAAAAATGTGGAACCATATAGTGCTATAGCGGTTTTTATAAGTGTACCTGAAAGCAAAAAACTGTGCATTGGAGAATGAGGGGGAAAAAGGAGCAATGTTTTCACATTGAACTAATATTTTCCTGCCTATTTCAATATGCCTCATAATGATGCTTTAAACATTCTCTAGAATTACAAAAATAATTTTAGATTAATTTTTTTTCCAGTTATAGCTGAAGAGGAACATAATTTTATATCAAACATGTTTTCACTTAGGTACTATTTTTTATAAAAATACTTCTTGGATATGCAAAATATTTTACATACATATATAAAACAATCTATACTCAAATAGCTTTTTGATAAAATTATTGTATAATTTCTTTGAAGAAACAGTAAAACTTTTAAATTTCGAAAATCTCGAATTTTTTCCTTTTTTCGCATCTAAACCTAGATTTTCAAAACAACAAAAATTAGGCATTAAAAAGAGAAAAATAGTGTTGTTCCTATAGAGTAAAAACAAATTAATGGTTTATGTACATTAAACACAAGAGGAGCTATGTTTTAAAACGTATCAAGGGTGGCGTGGTTGTCTCAGTTACTTTGTTTTTCCCTATTTTACGCGGTTATTTTATCATCGAACATATAAGTGTGATACATTTTTAGACCCAGAAAAATACGTACTATAGTTTAATTTTAAAATTGAAAAATCGATTTTTTTAATGTGTATTATGTCCTGAACAGGGTGAACAGTGCATAAACTTAATTTCGATTTTACTGTTGAATAACTTTGAGGTACTTACAAGTATAGGTAGGATGTTAGATAATGTGCTTTGTGCTTACTTTCGACCGAGTTGTTTAATATTTTTTTATTGTGTTGCAACACCAGCACTAAAGTATAATATTTATGTTTTTCTTTGCATTTCTTCTTAGTTTAATCTATTTATATATATTTTGCTTTTTTATTACTTTTAAACGTTTTCAAAAATTTGGAATTTGAATCTGAGTTTGAATTTTCCGCCAGCACAATTAAATTCAATTCTTTATTTAAAAGTAATATTTTTCGATTTCTTTGAGTGCAACTGAATACAATTATATCACGTTTTCAAGGTGCTATATTTTTTTTTCTTGTTCATAGATTACCTGGAAAAAAAACCCAAGTCTTTAAAAGGTTTTGAATTTATTACAGATTACTCTGGAAGCAGATGATTTTTTCAGATGAAGAAGTCCCAGCAAATAATCTGCTGGAATTTTCTTCAGATTTTAAAGACGACTAAGAGACTGAATAAGACCAGGGTGTAGTAGTTCACATTTAGAAAATATAGTATTTCCTAACTCAGGATGCAATGCTTTAAAAAACATTCAGTCGAAACCGCACTCAAAATCCACAACGTGTAATGTATTTTTGTGTATTAATAGAAAAAAAAACGATTTCTTTGAATATCATCAAATTAAGTTTATGTGGGAAACCCGTTTTCATGTATAAATATCTTATAATTTTCAAACATAAAGTTTTTTGCGCTGTAAAGTATGAAAGTTCTCTGGTTATTTAGCACTTTTAAGTGTTAAAACTGCGTTGAAAAAGCAAAAAGGTCTTTTTGTATTATGATAATATTTTAGCCCTTTGTATACTGACGGTACTTCAAGGTTCCAATTTAATTAATTAGCTCTAATGGATTGAACTTCCCAAAGCTGAGTATATTATTCACATATATATATATCCTTATTTTTCAATTTAGTGACTCAAAAAAATATATTGTATCAAAAAAAATTACAGTAAATCATAATACATTTGATAAAGGGTTAAATTCCTTTTTTCTTGCAATACCTCATTTTTTTATTGAGGAAATATGATGGATATATTTTTTATTTCAAATAAGATACATTGCCTAATTCTAAAATATATTCCGATCCTGTTTTAATAAATCAATATTATTTTATTGTTTTTTATAATATTTTAAGTTATCGTTTGCCCTGTTTATCATCTCTAATCAAATTATTCAGATTTATTATCACGTTTCCTTAAAAATTTCATCTTGCATTTTTCGAATTCAATGTTTTACACATTGCTTAATTTTATAATGACGTTGTATTTTTTGTACTTTTTAAAATAAAATATGTGATTTGCATTTTTTTTACTATACTCTTCAAATTTTAAGTAAGCATGACCACACACATTTATTCGTACATGTTATAGTTTAATAAAAATACACGTAACTATTTATTTTAGTTATACAACGAATATTATTAAGTTTATTGTGGTATTATTATAAACAGAATTGTACTAAACCGTATGAAATCTAAATTATAAAATAATGGTTTACTATTGATTATTTTGCTATATCTGTTGCTTACAAACGTTTTTGTATCGAAGCTTTGGAATTTCATATAATTCTGCTAATTACAATTGTTTTTAATGAAGAATTATGATGTTATATATAAGGTTTATAAAAATATTCTCTTTTTATTTGTTTTTTTTTTACTATATTTTGATCTTTACTGAATATAAAACCGTGTAATTAAACTTCGAATCTTTCTCATGAAAATTATCATACACCATTCGGTGAAAACATTCATTTTAATTTTCATTTAAGTCCCACCTGCACCTATTAATACACAAAAGTTTCCAATAAGCAATTTTGCCATAGGATATTGATTCAAGATCTCAGTAAACGCCGTGGAGCTTTATGGTTCACATTACGCTGTTTATAGTCTCGAAAATATGTCATAAATAAGATTTATTAGAATACGCCATGAAAGGTAGAGATAAATAACGAATAAAGTTATTCTTAAAACTCTAACGAAGACGAATTATATACCAGTTGTTACTTTAAACATTGACTCACCTAGTACCATTTTCAAACGTAAGGTTCCAAAGGCTTTAAGTCTTTCATTTGGAGATCTAATCGAAAATAAAGAATTCTGCAGAAGGACGAGAGAAATTTCTGACTTCTGTCCTTCAAAGCAGCTGGATGATATTAAACTTTAATTGGATCAAATAAGGATTTAAGGAACAGCTCTATGACTTTTGGAAAGTTTTCTATACATTTATATTTTACGCTGCTTCTGTTGAAAAGCAATGGCAATGCAGATAATATTTTATATTTGGTTTTTATTGCGTTTATGCGTATATACAAGCATAGTACAAAGTAATAGGGACACTTGTGAAAAAATAAAAAAAAATTATTAGTTAGGGATTGGGCCACCTTTGTTGTCTGAATGACAGTTTGTATTCGACTTGAGATTGGCAATTAAAGATCTCGAACGAATTTCCTCGGAATCCGAGTCAATTCTTTGTGCAGGGTCATCTGAAGTTTAGATAGTGTGCGTGAAAGAAGAAACCGATCATTAATTATTCATTTTTTATTTATAATAATTCATATGTTTTTAATTTCATAAATATTGGACATTGAGATAAACTTTTTTACGCTATCTTTTGTTTTTTCACAAAAATGTTTTGAGAATTTTGGGTGCGGCTTAGAATCAATAGCGGATAAGATTCAAATGAGTGAGTGAATGAGTGAAATTTACATTGCACTTTTCAGCTACACAAGGGATTTTGGCGACGGACCTCGAAATTTTGAACTATGGTCAACAACTTAAATGGCAGCCCCCTTCTCCTAACTTCCACATTACACAAATGGGAGGATGTTTGAGCTCTGGGCGGATTTAACGTGCATCACACCCATACACGGATTTTGGATTCGAATAAATAAGGTAATTAAAATCATTACATTTGTGACGGTACATCATTACATTCTATACGTGGTTCTACTAATCCCTTCATGAATCTTTGAGGAAAATATGTATTTCAACCAACTTTCATCGAGTAAGGAAACGTGATTATATAAATGAGGTATATTATATAAATTCTGTTTTCGTGAGTTTGAGGGTGGACACGTAGGAGTTGTCACGCTGAAATTGATACATTGGCGTGTTCAAGGAGGAGTTAATATAAAGTCGGCGAGTTAGTTGTTAATTGAAGATTGAAAAGGAATGGAATTAATTAAAGATTACTGAGCTTGGAGCCAACGACATTGAGCAAGCCGAAGAGATCACCTGCAAGTTTCCAGTGTAGGATCCGATGCATAAAAGGTTCAGGTACTGTGAGTTTGATTAAGGAGAATCTAGTTTAATTAGTGTGCGACGTGTGTAGTTATATTTGAGCGTATTTAAGCTGTCTTAGAGCCCGTTGAGGGTTTGTAGTAGTATCCCCGTGTTATAGAATCTCACCTCCGCGCTCTACTATATATCATCTACCTTAATTGGAACTGTATTGTGTCTGATTAATAATTAGAATTAATAAATCGATTAGATTTAAAAACATGTCTGTGGATTACTCTGTTTCTCCCACACCTCTAGCCGGGTTTACGCAGGTTAAATGTAAGGTTTGGAAATGTAAGCAGGAACCGAACGCTATCACACATTTTTCTTAATTTCTATTTAGATTAATTTTTAAAAAAAATACAGTTACGGAAACCGATACCTCACAACAACAACCGCATTATACAAGTATAAGTAATACACTATGTTAAACAATGATATTATACAACTACAAAAACTAATTGCATTGTGTAACAAATTAATATTATGGGTGCTTCGATGTGCAGGGTGATTCAATACCAGATCGACTAGCTCGCAGGGTATGTAGGGGCTGAAAATAAGATTCGGAATCCCGTATGAATTCAGGTTCACAAATGACGTGGTTGCTATCTATGGTGCAAAAAAGAAGAGAAAAAAATAGTAACACAAAAATGGGACACAAAACATTTTATTAAACAATTGTACTACAACAGGTGTTCGAAATTGCCACCAGAAGTCACCTGGTAAGTCTGATAGTTGTAATACCAGACGGTTCCTGCTTCCATCTGAAACCCTTGTTTACCCGCAGACCCGGCTAAGTGTGTGGGAGAAACTGAATAATCAACAGACATGATTTCCCACTAACTATTTTATTGTTGCCAAAACATCAATCAGACACAATAACAATCTAATTAAGATAGGTGATCAAATAGTAGAGCGTGGAGGTGAGATTCAATAACACTACGACCCTCAACTTATTCTACGATAGCCAAAACACACTCAATATAAACTACGTCGCACACTAATAAGCTCACTTCTTAATTAAACAAGGTTCACAATATCTGTACTTATATGAAGCTGATCCTACACTTGAATCTTGCAGGAGATCTTTATCTGGATTTAATCAATGTCGTTGGATCCACTTCCGTAATCCTTTTTCCTGGACAAATTCGAAAACCTCATAATAACTCCACACGATCCTTCCATCTTCAACTAGCAACTAACTCGCTAACTCATTTGCTACTCTTTGCTATCTCCAACTTGCCAACCCCTCAAACTCGCGAAAACAGAATTTATATAATATACTTCATTTACATAACCACGCTTTCTTACTCGGCGAAAGTTGGTTGAGATAAAATATTTTTCCGTAGAAGAATCCCCAAGGTATTAGTATAGTCGCGGATAGATCCGTCACACAGTGAAACAGCATGGAATTCCTGACGTGTTGGAAGATTCCTCCAGACAGTCTGAATAGAAGGTTTCGTAAGCATGTCCTGCTGGAAGTCGTCATTTACAATCTGTTTCTCGAGATAGTTGAATGAATTTGTTTCCAAACGAAGAACTGGTCGACATGCCAATAGTGTATGAAGATGCGGAGTGTAACGGGCATGCCGCTCGGTGATTGTACCAGGAACGCAACCGAAGAGGCTTGTTCATATCACACGATCTTCTCAAGTGTGAACATAAGGTTACGCGAGATTGGTTCTTTAGCGAGTTAATTAGATCTTTTTGGTGTACGAGACACTTTTTCCGTCAGGTGAAACCCTCATTGCTCGAATATCTGTAGCCATCGGGAGGATACGTGACATGCCAGGAATTTTCAAGAACGTAAGCAATTCCTTTCAACACCACTCTTAAGGGAACCGAAACGTTCTCGATGACTCAAAATTTCGATTTTCGAAGGAACATTATTTTCAAAAACAAAAAGACTCCATAAATAAAAAAAAGTTGTGTCACACAATCTACGTACTTTTTCATATATTATAACATAAAATTTTTAAATGTGAGCAATATTTTTAGAAATATAAGCATTTGAAAAAGTACACTTCAAATGGTGCTTTCGTATACATGGTGTTGATTAGGTACCTGTAGTTTTTCATTTATAACATATAAAACAACAAATCATGCTGTTTTAATTACAAAATTGTATCTTTATTTAAATCATAGGTTTCCAACCTTTTTTGAGCTAGCGCCCACTTTTCTAGTGAATGTTTCGATATTGCCCCCTTTTCTAATGAATATTTCGATACCACCTAGAGGAATAAAAGTGTACTTAATACATGGTGAAAACAAGAGTTAAGTTTTAAAACATATCCTAAAACTAATAGAATATATTTTTTAATTTAATTTTTCTAAAGCACAATTTTTTTTATTTGCGAATCTGAAATAGCTGTTTCCACAAATATAATTAACTGTTTAATATTATATATTTTAGTCATAGATAGGATAGTGTTGGAATTGAAACGCTACTGAATTTCTTCTCCATTTAAAAGAGTGGAATAAAAAAGTTTTAGCTTACCTGTTATAAAGACAGGCAGGGGTTTTGATGATACAAAGATAAATATAAATTGATAGTTTCATCATTTAAAGAATCACACGTTAATTCCTGATTAAAATATTTTATTATGTTTCTTGGATAATATTCGTAATGAAATCCAGTGGACGAAACATTTTCTCTTCTGCTCACAGACAAAGACAACACGTGCACTACAGAAATTAAAATTTACTATATCATTCGGTTCAATGTAGTTCTGAATGGAATGTAATATTTAAGTTATTCATTCACTTCCCGAACTACCGAAATATGTGAATTTTCGTACATGTAATATAGAAATGATTTGAATACATACAATCAACATAAGTATACAGCATTAAAGTTTACTTTTGTTAGTAATAATCAGAGTGTTTTCTTAGTCTTTTTTAGACTATATTTCGTTAATCTACCCAAGCCCTCCGTGCCATCTCACCGCCTTCTAATTTGCTCTGGGTTTCTTTCGCCCCCCTGAAAGTCTCAAACGCCTCCAAGGGCTTTATCACCCACGTTGAGAACCTATGATTTAAATGCTCTAGTTTTTTTATATTTCATTGCTTAGAAATTTTTTTTTAAAAAAATTTGAATCTCGATTTTTTAAAATTGTGATAAAAATGGTCATTTTTTCTTAGAAAATTGGCAGTAAAAATAAAAATACTAACATTTCAGGAATAAAATTAGTAGCATTAAATACATTATTACTACACAAAAGCGCATACCAAATTTCACTAAAATATAACAGATATATTTTTCTATGGATGTACCTAAAAACTAGAAAAACACATTTTGAGTAATATGAAAAAAACTAAATAAAATGGTACAGCTTACTAAAATTTGATATATAAAATATTCCAGATTTATATTCATCTTGCATGAATGCAAGCTAAGCCTAAGAATCATTGCTAAAGCCTCCTTCTTCCTTTTATTTTGTCTTTCAATAGTCTTGGCCTCTTTGCTGGCTTTTTAAACTGTCATCTCGGCTTCACAAATTCTAATTTTGTCAATTTTTCGAAGGCCTTCACCAGTGTTTATCCCAAGATGTATTTTTAGTGCTCTTAATAATTCTGTTCCTGTGCATGTGCATCTTCATTAAAGCACATCACTGCGTCAATTACACCAATTTGCAAATTTTTTTTGCTACACTTGTGTTTTTTGGAATTTTATCCCATACACAGTAATTGAAGCTTTTATTTAGGTTCTGGGTACGATCATGCATACATTTTAGTAAAACTTATTTTGCATTTAAGTCTCTAAATAATGTTTAAAAAATTATGTATATCTTCGTATTTATGTTTTTAATCTTGACAAGAACTGGTTCTGTGAGGGAATGTTTGTAGATATACTTTTCTCCAGATACAAAGTCATTTGTTGTAATCGCCATAGCTGTTGTTTACATTTTTGAAACTGCAATTACTCGGGTATTAAGCTTTAAACCTATGCATGCTATACATTTTTGGAATCAGCATTAAATTTACTTTCTTTTAAGATAAAAATCTATAAATCGATTTTCCGAAGGTGAAAAACGTCTTGGTTCCCTTAAGCCTGCCAGACGACTTCTGGTTTTAATTTGAACACCTGTTGTAGTACAGCCTTTCAATAAAATGTTTTCTGTCCCATTCATGTGTTGCTGTTTCTATTCTTTTTCTCTGCTTCTTTGCCTCATGGCTAGCGACTACGGCATTTGTGACCCTGCATTCCATGTGATTCTGAATCGTCTCTATATATCCTGTACACCCCGCAGGTTTGTTGTACTGGTAGCTAATCATCCTGTATACAGCTAATTAAAATAAATTAAGTTAGAAGGTTTAATACTATATATTTGTAAGATTAGAATTATATTTTGCGTGCACACAGATATTTTTCAAAATTTTTGAGAGATATGCTAGAAATAATCTATATTTTATATTTATATATTAAGTATAGATTTGAAAGCAGAAAGTCATTTTGACGTTATTATTTTTAATTTAAAAATTGTATTGAATGTTTTCAAATTTATAAAATCGTATTTTAAAACATGTTAAGTTATTTATGTTTCTCAGATTGTTGCAGGCAAGAGACTGAGTATGGTTGAAAATCTGTTTAACTTTGTTAGACTTGCAGAAACGAAATTTTAAAATATAACTTGTACTTTTTAAAAACTAGAGATCTCAGACCTAACATCATAATAACTTTAAACGAGACATCGTTTGAGTATTCTAAAAACATTTAAAGTTTAAAGATTAATAATCTGTTTGTAAAGGCACAAAAAACACAATTATAATGACATAGCAGTAATTTTTAATGTTATTTCCCAATTTATTTTCTTTATCAAAACACTACTTTATTGAATTATAACTGAAAACATTTTTTTCATTCAAAATAAATGTTTGCACAATATTGATAACATTTGTTAGGAAGACAGATCTTTTTATTCAATCTAATCTTAGCAAAATATTTTTACAAACATTTTGAAACACAAAGCATTTATGTACAACATAATAATGATACTAACTTAAACTAAAATCACTAGGTTTGTATTAAAAACTTAACTTGTTTAAAATTAAATTAGGGAAGTTTAGCAAGTTTTAAAATCGCCTAACAAGAACCCAAATACCATAACATAGTCATAACATATAGTATTACAATACGTTTAATATAATGCAGTTTGGCATATCATGTAAATATTTTATCTGCCATTATGAAGAATACTTGTATTTAGAAGTTCTTGAGTTTCACACAGTGTGATGGGCTGTTTCTTAGATGTATCATTTTCGGTAGTATTCCATCTTTTCTAAATATTGTTCCTCATAATAACAAGAATTTTTGGTCGTATTTTTAACATGAAAAAAATAATAAAAAAAGTTTCTAAGTTATATAAACTTTAAAGCAAATAATTGTAGAATCAATTTATCAGTAACCATGAGAACTCAAAAATCAAAACAAAATCAAACAGAAAATTTTAGTATGAAAATTGAAATTAATAACCATTTCCCACAAAGGTTTTGTGCTCAAAATATTGTATGTATATACATTTAAGAATGAAAAATGCTTTATAATGAAACAGAGCCAAAACCTAAGCTCAGAAAACTTCAAATTTCTTAAAAACTAATTTGTTATCAGATCTGAAAATTGATAGAAAACTTCCTAATGATATGGGCCAAAGATGAAAATTTTTGTTTGATGTTGATATAGTTTATGTTATAAATATATATATATATATATATATATATATAGTTATATATAATATAGTTATACTATATATACTTCATATATATTATATATATATATATATATATACTTGATATATATACTATATATATTATATTCATATACTTTATTTTGATGCTTCGATATTCTGTCAATAACTAAATTAAAACACATGCTAATATAATGAAAGCAAGAACAAATATTACTTGTAACTAGTTATTGTGCAATAAAAATAAAGTAGAACTGTCTCGACTGCACAAAATATATCAAAATGTCATTTCATTTTTTATACAAATTCAAATAACAAATATAGAAAACAGTCAGTTCATTTTTATCAAAATTAGGGTATTTCTTTTCAAGATTTTCAATTTTCCCACGCAGTATATTTTATGCTTTTAGTTGTAGAATTTATTTAAAATTAAAAGAAAATGTAGTTCTGGAAAACTATTTAGAAATAGTCCCAGATGTGACGTGAATATTTTTGAAAGACAAGACTGCTTTGAATCATCTTTTCATCCTCCTCCAAAGATTCCTCAACCTCGCCTTCATATTTGACTTTAAAAGTTTTTCCTGTATAATATTTTTAGAATTGATAATTTACTTACACATTACTAGAACAGTGTTTTCTTTTTAACCAGGGTCCTATCTCACCTAGAGCAATGAAGTTGGCGTAGTTTTTCAAACGAGAGAAAAATTAATAGATTTTATCAGTATAATTAAGTTTAAGGACGAATGTTGTAGTGTATGCTTAAAATTACTGACCTTAAAAGAATGCATATTTCAAATTAATTGTGGCTTAAAATTAGAAAATATCGTTGAATTCATTAATTTTAATGTGAATTATATTTTAAAGTTGAAATCAGTACTTTTCGAATAATGCTTTTTGTTCTCCTGCGGATTTTTCATAAATATAAATAAATAGATATTAATTGTCAAAAAAGCGTAAATAATTACTTACTATCTTAATAATAATATATGGTGTTTATTAATTTAAAATTAGTTTATGGGGTTTCTCTAGTATATAAATATAGGAGTCTTTTTAAAAGTTTTCCATATAACGAATTTTTATCAGTTTAGAACTTCGTAAATAGAGTCTACAGTCCTTTAGCTCGGATCAAACAGTAGGCCCATGGATTTTGAAAAAGAATTTATAAATGTTTAGGTATGTGCTTACAACAAACTGGGCACGATCTAATGCTTATGCATTCACCATTTATCAAGACTCAACTAACTCTTTGTTACAGTAGTCAAAAGTTACTAGATTACACAATGCATTTTTGACAGATAATTTTCATCGAATCGTGTTTAAGTATATTTTTTAATATAGATACATTATTTTAATAAATTATATTTACAGTGAGAAATGAAATAAAGAATATTTATCTATTTACTTTTCATTTTATAAAAGCTGATATATAAAAAGTTCATTTATAAGTGACAAACTTCTGTTGTACGAATTATTTATTCCGACAAAGAGTGTTCATAACTTCTCTTATAACCATGTACAAATGCAATTATACAATTAGTTCGTTTCATGGAATTTTTACACGTGAATTTTTTATAGTACGAGCAAATTATTGTTGTTTTTAGAGCAACCGTTGTATTATTTCATGAAAAGTGATATTTCATGTATTAAATGTATTAATGTATTAAATGTATTAATGTATTAAATGTATTCGCATTAAATGTATTGCACCTGTATAATATAGAACTCGTGTTTAAGTATAAGTATCGAGTTTATGTCGAATGATCTATAAATATATTGATCTGAAATTGGAAACCTACTCATAAAATTTCTCAGATGTTTCGAATGCAAAACGTTCTCTATTTTTTGTGCTTTAATTTTCAAAAAAATGCTGGGCTCTTGATCATGCTTCAAGAGTGTATGCTTGTATATATAAGCAATGTATTTTTTTTCTTCGTCTAATTTATTCTCCGTTGTCTTTCATGAGCAAACAATGAGAGATTTTGATAGAGAACCCACTACAGAATTTTTTGAATGTTCTTGAAACATTTCAAGAAAAAATACATCAAAGAGTCTAAAAATTATTTAAATCAGAAGAATAAGAGAGAGTGAGTGAGAGGTTGCAATATCCCCGAAATACTTTTAAAACATTTCTATGATATATATAAGAGCAATTTCGCGTGATATAGAGAATTCAGATTTTTTATATATATATTAGTCTCCTTTTAAGGTATCTGACTATCAACGACAACTTTCTTTTAAGAAAATAGAGATATGGAAATTTTTTGTTGTTTTTAGATTTATTTAGTTCAACTTAAAAAAGAAATATTAATATTAAGTAGAGGAAAATAAACTATTATTACTAAAAAGGAAAAAAAAATCGTAAAAACTTCCAAAATTTACATAAATGATGCCCACTCTGTACAAAAAGTTATGAACAAATTCTCAATTTTTCATTTTTGATGTGTTACTTAACCATTCATTTTTTAAATGATCTTCGGGATAAGGGAAATTTTAATTTTTACAAAGACTAGGGCCCATTATCTTAATTATTATATGAAATTGCATAAGAAAACATGTATTATAATCTCATAAGGGACTGTAAATTTTTAAATAAAATCATGATTGATAAATCTGAAGGTTAAAACACTTCTACAAAAAACTCAGAACATACACAAAAAATTTCAGTAAATTATTTACAAAATATTTTGAGCAATTGCTTTTGTCCCGTCCCCATTTGAGATTTTCAAAAAAAACAAAAAACATTTCGACTTAAACGCATTTTAAAGTATGACAGATTATTTAAAGTTATGGCACATCCGCTTTTACTAAAACATTTGTAGTGTTTGTTCTAGTGAATTTAAAATAAAAAAACTTGGTGTTTTTTTACAAAGCTAATAAGACGGTCTATAAAATAAAATCATAAAACATGTTTCCATCTGTGCAAAAAATTCACGATTTTAGGTTAGTCGGACACATTAAGCGGAAAGTTTTGAACAGAATAATTATATTTTTTATTCATTAGCTTTCATTATAAAATACAAACATATATTTCATACAACTTATTCACAAGACCACAATTTCTCAAACCAATGAGGCCGCGGTAGCCCAGTGGTCAAGGTATCGGATCGTGGACTTCATGTCATTATTTCAAGCTCAGCACCACTAAAAGACCCTCCGTATAGGGGAGCGATGTATGTTAAATATGTAGAAAGCTCAAAGGTACTGCCCTTGGTGTGATGTGGTAGTTAGGAGAGTTGGGTGTTAGCTCAGGTGTCGTCCTCGTCACTTGACCATGGTTCAAAATTGTGAGGTCCGTCGCCAAAAGCCCTCTTGAAGGTAAAAACAGAACGACGTTAATGTTCACTCAATCATTCTCAAACCAACGGTGCACTTTTTGATTACTAACAATATTCTCTAAGTACCTGGTTTATATTGCCTGCGGCTTTTACAGCACATTACAACTAAATTTATGCTCATATAACAATATCAATCGAATTCATATCCTTCCGATATTCGAAACAAATAACAGAATAGAACACTTTTTTTAAAAAAAATTCTGATTTGAAATGTGACTCTATTAACGAAGAATACGAGTATAAAATAGTGTATTAAAAGGACATAATGAAAACAAGGAGATAGATTATTTAAGCGTAAAATAAAACCCTACATATTCATATGTGCTCTAATCCAGTGGTCTTAAAACTGTGTTCCACGGAACCTTGGTGTACCACAAGGCATACCCAGGGGTACCTGAGTCACAATAAAAAAATTAATAAATAAATACTACGCAAATTTTTATAGTTACAAGCATCTATAAAACTCACCCCACCCTATTCATTAAAGCTGTGTGAAAATTTTATCCATGTATAATAACTTTATTTTGCAACACTTTCTTAGCTTTTGTTATAATAGACTAAAATAATATTAAAACGTTTTATCTTTATGTATATATATATATACTTCCTATTTTATTATGAAAATTCTATTTTTTACAATTTCTGATTCCAAGAGATAATTTTATACACGTTAGTTAGCACAACGTTTTGCAAAACTAAATAGTTTTCTAATGGAAAATGCACCATTTTTCATTGGTAGTAAATGCACCTATAATGAAGAAGAGGAAAATAACAATGATTATCTTAAACTAATTTCGCATCTTAAAATCTAAATTTAAGGCAACGACTCCAGCTTTCTAAACATATGTTTGTTGTAATGTCTGGCTGTCAATGTTAATAATGTTAAAAAAAAAATGCATCCAAAATACACGGGATTTCGCACACAGCTATAAACATTTTAATACCATTAGGACATTGAGTTTAAGTGAATATTTCTCAACGTAAGTGGCTACAAAAGCAAAATATAAAAATAAATTAAACTCAGAATATGTTATGCGATTGCATTTAATCTCAATGGGCCTAGACTTAGTTTGTGTGGGGAAAAAAAAGGAATCACATATCCCAGTTACTAAATATAATACATGGATTGAGAACACTTGGATTGTCAATTAACATTAATAAGTAAATTATATTTAAAAAATTTGATTAGAATTAATGGAATTGTTTTTAATTGCCTTTTCATAAAGTACCTATAACGTATTAATCAACTTTAAATATTATTTTGAGATATATACTTCGAAGTATGTGTATGGAATGGGGTTCCACGAAAACACTTTCTAGTTCTACGGGTTTCGTAAAAACTCTTTCTAGTTCTACAGGTTCCACGAAAACTCTTTCTAGTTCTACGGGTTTTACGAAAGCACCTTCAAATGCTAGGGTTTCCATGAGTTTAAAAAGTTTGAAGATCACTGCTCTAATCTAATAGATAAAATTTCATTTTAAAAAAGAATAACAATGCAGTAATAATAGTGATATAATTATACAGATCATTTTCTGAAACCACAATTCATGCTCAAGCAGAAAAGAGCACTTTATCATACCAAGTCTCACAACTAGCTATCGAATTTCAAAATGACATTTAATGAATATTATTCTAAAAGTTTTTATTATTCACCTTGCTGATTAGTGGCAATATATGCAAAAAATGCCCTCAAGGAATGAATAAAAAAATATTTTAAAGAACAGTTAAAAAATGAATCTATACTTAGCAGTTTTAATAAAATATGAGCCATCTCCAGCAGGAGAAAAAAATGAATAAAAACCTTCCAACGAGCGGTATCAAATGACATAATTAAAATAGATTTTAAAAGTCTGGGGAAACACCAAACTAAAGAATAAATAATAATGATAAAAACACCGCAAATGATTTTTATGTCATTTGATTCAAGAATAAAAAAAAAAACAAATAAAATTTTTTAAAAAGTTGAAAACTCTTAAGAACTCCAGAAGCTAAGATTTGTTTGAATGAGTCTCTAAAAATGCACGCTCGGTTTGCTTCTCTGCTCCACTAAGTTCCAATCACATTTTTATTACTGTCTTCAATCACGTAATTATGAACCGTGCATTTTTTTAATCAAAAACCGTAAGCTTTAAAAAAGAGTATTCATTTATTTTATCAGACCGCCATTTTTTGGCGCTCTTCTTTCAGGTACTTTGACTTCTCAGTCACATTTGAAGTTAAGAAACATGACATTAGGAATTTTTTTCCCCTGCCTTTTCTCCCATTAATTATTTTAGTAATTCTGAGTTGCAACATTTCTTTTTCTCTGTTTCAAAAGAAGCTTCAAAATCAATAGCTGATGAAATAAATCTAGATTTGTGGTCCTTTTTTTCAATGAATAGAACATGAATAATGATGGCTATTCATTTTTACTATGATGAAATATGTTAGCTTGGAAAGTGATTAGATATATGTGTGAATGTGGATTCGTAAATCACGTGTTTTCAACCCCATTTTCTTTCAAACTGGGTATAAAAATTGTATACAAAACATACATTTTAAAACTATGTACGTATAGTTCTACATATGTGATAGTACATAATGTTAACAGTGGGTAATATGTTTGCTATTCTATCTATGTCTTCGATTGCATGTACAAATGATCTCTTTTGCATGTATAATTGTTTTCTAGTGCTTCTTTACGTGGATCGAGACTCGGGGATTTTATGCTATCAATCTCAAAGAGCAAGATAGTACTTCAGGAGCTTCTTCTTCTTTCTTCTTAGCCACTGCCCACCCTTGGCTGTTGGACCATTAGGTGACGCTCTGACCAGTAGAGATGGGCCTCCTTGAAAATGCTATTTTGATAGTTTTTACTGTCTTCTACAGCAGAGTGTTTGGCGTTCATAGTACCATAGCTGCAAAGCTGGCACTCTGGTGATGGTCGGACATTGATGCCGTGAAGGAGGGTGGCAAGATAATCGTGCCCTTATCCTAAAAGCGGCTACACTAACTGCACGGGGTAGGTTGTGATTGAGAAGGCCTCTGGAAACGAGGCCCTCCCAATTCTTACCCAAAGAGAGCCTCTGAAACCACTGATATTTCCATCTTTCAACTACTGATTTTATCTGGGACATGGCAGAATGGGGTGTACTGGGTTGTTTGGGCTGGGAGGGCTGTCCCTGCTTTACTAGCCTGTTAGCCATTTCGTTACCGCTGATGTTAACATGGCTCGGGATCCATTGGAACTTAAGAGTCCACTCAAGGCCCAACAAATAGCTCAGTCAATAGTCCTGTTTGGGAGTTACGGGAGAGGCTTCGAATTTCGGCTTGGGTATCAACCAGAAAGATCACTAGTTCTCCAGGAGCTATAGAAATTTATTGTCGAAATACAGGAAGCAGCACTAAAATTCGCTTAAGGTATGTAAACACGTTCGGAGTAATTTTTTAAAAAATAGCATACTAAAACATTATAAATGCATTTTTAGGAATTGATACCAATAAATACTAATATTTAACTCTAACAATATTAAAAAAATATCTAAAATTTACAAAAATCACAATTATAAGTGAAATTTTATCAATATTTTTGAAAAATTTCAAAGCAGTTACGGAAAAAAAGTAACAAACTTATATTAGGTAAAGTATTACTAAAACAAATAAGATGCATTTATCCAGAAAATGTACTAAATTTTTAGTGTTTTATTAAAATTTAAAAATTTTAGAGCTGATCGAGTAAATATTATAAGAAATGTGACATTCTTCATATGAAACCATTATTTAAATAACAGGCCATAACTCAAAAAACATGCCTACGATAAAAAAATAAGCAAGACATCCTCTAGAAAATAATATAAATATCAGGTCCAAAAAGTTTTATAGAAAAACATTTTGAAATATCAGACTCACCATGATAAATTCTGAACAAGAGAAGTGCCCACTTCTGATAGATTAAAGACCCATTTCCATGTTTTCTAATTCTATAAAATTGATCGCAATTTGGCCTCTGGTAGCGTAGAAACAAAACAAAGTATGTTTGGTAAAGCCAAAAGAAAACTCTATTTAATGAAATAAAAAAATGTGTCTTTTGACCGAATTTAGTCATTTATTTTGTTCGGATACCTTAATAAATCTCAGAAAGCCTCCACACCTTCTACGGCCTTCAGACACAATTATCAATGTATAAAATACAAGTATGCAAACGATTATTCACAAGCACCGCTCGTCATTCACAACGGTCGCAGGAATAACTAATCGCTGGTCAACTCTTCATGGTCAAATCAATACTACACTTCAACGGTCAAAACAAGACTAACCCAGTTTCGGCGACCGATTTCCTTTTTATACATCTCAAGGATCTTTTGAAAACTATCCACTTGCGTCATAGATCGTGACTTTAGTAGATTTCTCCACCAATTTCCAGAAGAATCCCTAAGGTCACGAATTCTCTAAAAATGGTCGCCAACATGGTCGACAAGTCGCCAAAAATGGTTGCCAAAAATTATGTCATCTTGACTCTATCGCCAACATTTCACCAAGTTTCTATTGAATCGTCATTATAACGAAATAAAAACGGAGTTACTTGCTAATATTACAAATTTAGCATTAAATAATACAACAAAGAGAAATATTAACGTATCACTCATCCAGATATAAATAATTTACACTATTTTAGGCACTTGTTACACAAATTTGCAATAGTATGCATGTATAATCTCTGTTACACGTATAATTGTTTTCTATTGTATGCATAATTCTGTTATAATTATCTTCTCTTCTACGTATTATTTTCTACTTACGGTAAAATCCGGCGGATTACACTCACCACCGATTAACGCTCACCTATACTTTCATGCTGCAATTTTGAATTTTTGGGTACATTTGCCATATAACGCGAACCATCTTTTTCACGAAAAAAACCTGAAGTGAACATGCGCCGCGATCTAATTTTTTTTGTAGTTATTTATTCTACTTAATATTCGAAGCTTTAGAAAAAATAGTATATTTCTAGAGTACAATCCTTTTTTTTTAGTTCATAAGGCATGTCATTTCGTTTAAACAAACAGTATTTCGATTTATGCAGAAATCTTAATTTTTTGTATGTCTATCTATATGAGTTTTAAAGTATTATTTTTAATACCCGGTGTATAACGCGCAAGTGGAAATTCTGGTCGTATTTTATGTGTTAAAAGTGCACGTTATACGCCGAATTTTATGGGTATATATGTGTGTGTAGACTCTATATTATAATTTAAATTATATGTTTGCCTATGATAATCGCAAGGATTTTTTCATATTAATAAACCTCAAAGAAAAAAGAAAGGAGAATGTTTTAACTTATATTTGATACAAAATAGTACATCGCAGATATGTTGATCTTTAAAATAAATTTTTAATCAAAATTAGTGCTTCGATAGTGAGGTGAAAATCCATCGCAACACAATGAAATTAAAATGAAGCAGGAAATTTAAAAAATACACATGCAGTGTCATTTACCGAATCGATAGAGTGGAATCGGATTCATCACATATATCGAGTTAATTTCAAATATTAAAGGAAAATGAAGCTACACAAAACTTAAAAGCAACATGATACTGAATATTCTCAGTTAAATTGAAGTGCTGATGTCCTATTAAATCTGAGTGTAATTAGCTCTCTATTGAGTTTTATGCATTAGTCGAATATCTAAAAATGAAAAATTTGCATAATTTGAATTAAACTAAGCAAAAATCTTACAAGAAAGTTTAAGAGCCTCTGTGTTAAATGATGTATGTTTTCATTTGCTTATAAGTGAATGAATGAGAATAATGTTAAGGTTACACAATAAAGCTATTAGTGGAATCCCTAAAGGAACCGAGCTCACCCAAAGACGATTTACAGCTACAAAACGATCCGTCGGGAAACACAATTTTTTGAAAAAAATCAAAGTTTTGATTTTAAACATTAGAAGACAGTAAAATAACAAAATACAAATTTAAAGGTAATTGCCCAATATACATACGTGTACGTGAACATAATACAAATATACAAAGCAAATATAATAATAAAAAAAACATAATGTGTATAAGAGATGGAAAAAAGAATATTATTCCAATTTTCTTACAAATACATAAAAAATAAAGCGTAAATAAAATAATAATAATAATAAATGTTTTTTCGAATCATATTTCAGTCAATGCCATCACTTCTTGTTGCTATTTTTTTCTCTTAATTGGTCCTTCAGTTTAAGGAAAAAGAAATGATTCATTACTGGAAGGAGGATTATCTTTTTTGTGAAATCTCCTCTCCCATTTTATTCGAACACGTTCGGAGTACTTTTTAACAAAATAGCATACTAAAACATTATAAATGCTCTTTTAGGACTCAATACCAATAAATATTACTATATTTAACTATCAAAATTTAAAATAAATTACCTGAATTTTACAAAAATCACGATTATAAGAGAAATTTTAGCAATATTTTTGAAAAACTTCAAAGCAGTTAGAGAGAAAAGTAATAAACATATATTAGTAAAAGTATTACTAAAACAAATTAGATGCGTTTATCTAGAAAATGTACTAAAATTTTAATTTTTTATTAAAATTTTAAAATTTTAGAGCTGATTGAGTAAACATTATAAGAAATATTACATCTTTTAAGACCATTTTTTAAATAACAAGCCATAACTCAAAAAGTATTCAAACAATAATAAATATTTTAGTACATTCTCTAGAAAATAACATACATATCAGGTTCAAAACGTTTTATAGAAATACATTCGTAATATTTTGAATTATCAGACTCGCCATGATAGATTTTGAGCAATTTAAATGCCCACTTCTGGTAGATCAAAAACCCACTTCCGATTTTTCTAAATTTATAAAATGGATTGTGTGTAACTTGGCCTGTAGGTAGTGTAGAAACAAAACAAAGTATGTTTCGTAAAATTAAAACATAACTCTATGCAATAAAATAAAAAACAAAAATATCTGTCTTGACTGCATTTGGTCATTTTCAACGTGTTCGGATACCTTAAAGAAACATAAAGGAAGAAAAGAGTAGTATAAAATAAATAAAGAGAGAGAGAAAAGGGAAGAGAAAAGAGAATTGAATTTTATTGGATATATTTTTTTTTGTTAAATAAAAACAAGAAATTAGCCTCAAAGTATACTCATATTGTTAACAAAGAGTTAAACCAGGAAGCTGCAGTATATTGTGTGAGAAATATAAATAGCGTTAAGACATTGAGAAGAAAAAAAGAAAGAAAGAAGGCAGAAAACATTTGGGGAAGGAGGAAAAAGAGGCGAGAAAAAACCTCGCTTTTTGTGACCACATAAGAGTACCGATCCAATCCCACCTAAGGAATTTGACTGACGATGAACCTCGTTATTTCCAACATCAGTTAAGTGACGAAGATGGCACCTGAATTAGTATTACGCACTTCAAACAACCCCACCAGGCCAACGGCAGAAAAAAGAGCTTCGACAAATTTAACGGGCATCGATCTCTTCTTCACGGTGGACCTCCAATAGCCTCAGGATTCTAGTCCGCAGCGCTCTGGCCCGAATCCGTGACCATTAATTTGGTCGAAATAGTTTTGCTTATCCAAAAAATGCTGACTAGAACTTAACTCTCTAATTTTACAACAATTAAAAGTGGAGGCCATAATGGTATTCAAAAATGTATTTTTAATTTTAAAACATTGCGAAGTCTATGTAGTTTTTTGCTATGATACACTAGGAAAAGCAATTAAAGGGAGGAACGAACTTTTTTAAAAAGAGACAATAATCAAGCCTATGCACAAATAAGGTATTATATGATAGCTATGCTCTTCGCGGACATCTCTGCAACGCAGTATCGGCCTGTGACAATGCAAGGCACTGTAGATGTAATCGTATTTGTAAACTTGTAAACAAAGGACGTTTCGAAACATCGCAGCTTAACCCAATCTGTTTTTGTCAATTTCTTTGTTTACTCATCGTTAATATTTCCAGTCGTCATCGTCTAGAAGATGCCACAAGATGCGGGTAGTTGGAAGAATGGAGGTGGGTCAATCAAAGGCTACTTGCTGTAGGGATCTCGGGGTTTCTCGAGAAATGCGATGCCAATTCTGTGGACACAATTCACGGACTGGATCAGTGGTCAGCCGAAATGGTAAAGATCACAAAATGTCAACAACAGCAGCTCAAAACCGTGTATTGAGACTTCTAGCCAAAAGGAATTGGTCTACGAGAGCGATGGAATTTTCTCGCAACCTGTATAATGCCACAGGAATATTCTTTTCATGGACAATACACACTCAGAGACTTAATGTAGTTGGCTTGTATGCCACGCACCCTGTAGTCTGCATCCTTTTGACTGTGAAACACAAAAAGGACCATCTAGCTGCTAAGCGGGTGAGAACATCTGTCTTGTACTGAGGATGATTTGGGGATCAGTAATGAGATGCGATTCATTTTGGATAGTGACTCGAGACGTGTTCTCATCTGGAGAATACCCGGGGGTTGATATTGGCCATCTCACCTTGTCTAAAAGGACCACTATGGTCGAGTTGGCCTGATGGTATTAACAGGCATCTTACAGATGAGCAAAACGGACTTCATTTGTTTGATAGAGGTACTCTGAGAGATCAAGAGGACAGGAACTAGATCTCTGCACCTTACAGCAACACACAGCCTTTTCCACAGAGCATACGGACCAAATTTCATTTTAATGGACGATAACGCACGCGAACACGAGGTTCAGTTGGTGGACGAATACCTTCAATCGGAAAATATTCAACGACTGGTGTAGCCTGGAATGTCCCCCGACCTATATCCCACCGAATACGTAGCCCTTGGATACTCAATTGCAGCTCAAAGACCAGCTGCAATGACCATCAATGACCTCAAATGGGCCTTGGGGCAGGAGTGGAGGTGCTTGCCACTGGAGTTGATAAGGACTCTGATAAACAGTATTGAAAATGGCGTAAGAGTTGTGTAGTTGTTAGAGGTGATCATACACCCTATTAAACATGTGTTTCCTTGAGTGACAGCTGCTGTGCTTGTCAAGTGACCAGTTACTTTAGTTAGAGTGCAGGTTATGCTCGCTTTTGTTTCCAAACATATTGGTGTTATATCAAATGATATTTTCGCCTCATTTGATTTTTATTTGCTTTGTTAGTTTTATTTTTATTGAAAAAAAAACAATTTATCCCTTTAATTGATTTTAACAGTTTACTAATAAACATATGTAAATTGGACAAGATTACTAAATTCTTTTTTTTTTTGTAGTAATTTTGTTGATTTACCACAAATTATCGCTTCTTAAAAATAAATCCTTAAATGTAATTGTAATAGAAATTCGAACATATTCAATAACTTCTTACGAAGCAAAGAGACCAAAAAGGTAAGAAAAAAATTGAATAAATCCCTACTTCGAGGTGTCCGTGCATTGTTATTTTTATGCATTTGTTAAGTATCAATTATACACATTTCTTAGAATATTTTAATTCAAGTTTAGTTGAAGAGAAACATTAAAAACTAACATAGTTCTTTGTTGCTATACATTATTGCAGTATTTTTAACAATATTTGTCTTATAAAATCCTTTACAATGTAACAAAATCGAATACTTTACTGAAGATGTTTTTTAACTTGTTTCAAAATGTATAACGTACATTCTTGCAAAATTTTATTTGGTTACAGAAATCTTTTAACAAAGTCTTTGTTAGGTTATAAAAGCATTTTAAAATAAAAATATACGATAAATGATTTAATATGTAAAATAAAAAGTTCTGAAATTTCTGGAATAAAAAGAATCATTACTTTTCATTTTAGAAACTCGACTGTTGAGTCGAAAATTTGATTTACTTAAAATCCTGTTTGAGGAATGTTGAATTTTTTATATCAGAATTTGTTATAAATTCAAAATAATGTTTTACGCAGAAATTAAATGACTTCTTTTATATTAAGCCAGTATATAAAAATAGTTATACAAGAAAAAATTATGCTTGATAAAAACATTTAAAATACTATAAAAAGTTTGGAAAACTAAAAATTTAACATTGAAAGAATTTATATGATTAATAAAGGATTTTTGAGAGTGGGAAAACATTATATTTGAACTATCTTTTTTATTCTTTGTCTCATGAAAGTTTGAGAATTTAATATTTACTATTGAATTTCTGTTAAACATGTAATATATAAAAAAATTTAAAGTCAATTCCTACTTTGAATGGATAAATAGATGTAGGGAGAGAATGAATAATAGTGGGAGTTTAAAAAAAAGAACATGATTTATTTGTATCTACATTTTTGGAACAATGCACACCCGGTTTGGGTGAAAAACCGGTTTTAGACACCAACTTTTGTTATTGTTTTAACAGTTACATTGTTACAATAATGAAGACGAATGTTTGTTGGCATCGAAAACCGGTAATTAATTTAGTTTAATTAATGAGAATGAATATATATGGAATGATCTGTATTAACATCAAGTGTCATCCACTATAAGTGTAAAAAATTATTTAAACTTGATTGGATGAATAGAAAGTATTTTATTAACGATTGAAAATTTGAACAAGATATATTTTTTATATATGAAATCGAATATTAAAAATGGCAGAAAGAACACTATTATATATTTCTTTAACCTATTAGATAATTAAGTAAAAACATTTAAGGTATCCGACTGGTTGCGACAACTTTTATTTCCAAAAAAGGAGATATGGGGATTTTTTTTATTATTTTTATATTTTTTTATTGCATTTTAAGAAAAATGTGCTAAAGTTAAGAGGAGCAAAATAAATTATTATTACTAAAATGGGAAAAAATAGGTGAAAATTGATAAAAAATAGCATAAACGTGGCCCCTTCTGCACCAAAGAGTTATGAACAAATTTTCAATTTTTTCAATCTAATGTGTTGCTATATTATTCAATTTTGAAATGACCTTCAGGATAAGAGATATTTTCCTTCTTACAAAAACTAGAGCACTTTATCTCGGTTACTATACAAAAATGCTTAAAAAGACATGGCAGTCACATAAGGGACTGTAAATTTTGTAATAAAACAGTGATTGATAAATCTGAAGGTTAAACAATTCTACTATTATACAGAACTTACAGAAAAAATTTCAGTTAATTATGTTCAAAACTTTTTTAGCAATCCCTGACCCAGCTTCATTACTTTCAAAAAATCACATTTCGAGTAAAACGCGTTTTAAAGTATATCTTGCTTAAAGTAATGGCATCTGCTTTTACTAAAACACTTGCAGTTTTTGTTCTATTAAACGGAAAATGATAAACTTGGTATTTTTATAAAGCTAATAAAATGGCCCATAAAATAAAATCATAAAACAATTTGTCAATCTTTAGCAAAATTCACAGTTTTAGGGTAGTCGGATACCGTAAATACAAGGAAATAATGTAAAACTAATGTAAAGGTAACAAAAATTAGGCATATTATACGAAGAATGTGTGTGTATGTAATTTATAAGTATTGTAGTTTTATATTTAGTGTGAAAAAATACCAAGCTAACAAAAAAGCGTTCCAAAAGCAAAGTAATCCCTTTAATAAGAATGTCAGCAATCTTCAGCTTGAGGGGGTGACGAGAGTAATTAAACTCTTAAACTTAATTATAACTTTATTCAAGTTACATATAATACATATGTTCGTAATAATTAAGATCATCTAAGCACGTCATTATAAATTTAAACATCTATAACGTTACATGTCAATTAGCCTCTATAGTCTATGTTCTAATTTAAAATACCAATTTCAACGGCTTCTAATAGCACTGTTTAATCATCTGATGCCACTCATTCAAGTCATTTGCATAAATTATTTTTGAAATGTTAAATCAAATTCTTGGAAGAAAACAGTTGGAATATAAAATCTCAATGAGTAATTATATCTTTAGAATATAAATAAAGTAAAACACACTAACTAGGGAGCGACTTTCTATCACATGAAACTAGAGTTTACACAATCCAATCCCATAAAATTAAAGTAATTCTCAAGTATTAACACTGATGAGGGCGTTAACATTCAATAATAAAATAGCCTTATAATAAAAAATATCCGAAAAAAATAAAGGCCTTATAAGTGTAGAGCTTAATGATAAATATACAGTACATATCTTGCGGCAGAATTATCGCGGTAAAATGTTGTAATAAATATTCAGATCAAATAAAACTATTAAACCATGGTTATTCTAAAAAAGTATGCAGATATTATATCGAGAGACAAACATTTATTTTTATATGGAGCAAATGTTGCCTCTCAATTTCAGTAAAAAGGGTCGATGAAATTGTATCCAGAAAATTATTCACAACTGACTCGTGAAATAAAAATAATTTTAATCATCACGTTAATGTTTAGGCTTTTGTAGCAAAATGAAATTTATACATAAAAAAGAAGCGTTTGCCTAATAATGAAATAAAATAATAGTAATTAAAACAATATGGTTTGCTTAGTATGAATACAAAGAAAGAAAGAAGACTTCGTTACATTTTGGCAAATGTTTCTCTGATCCAACAATTAAATGATTAAATTGTATTATTTTTACACCAAAAATACAAAAGAACAGAATAAAGTCGTTATTTCATAACGAAGAAACTAAAAAAATATAAGAGAAATTCTTACAATGTTTCTAAATACTTACTTTTAATATTCCTTGATAGAGATTAGTCTTGAATTATTAAAATATAACAATTTTTTATTAGAAGCATTTTCCGTATTAGAAAAAAAAGAAGAAACAAATTCTCTACTTCGGAATGTTTGAAGTTTATTAATTGATTTTTTCCTAAAAATTTTCAACCTATGAGCAAAGTTAAAACGATGATTTAAACATAGTTTAGCATGATTTACATTTGATATTACATATTTCCTGTGTTTTTTTCAAATGTTGAATTCTTAAACTTTTGGCAGAAGCTTATGAAATTATAAAAAAAATAAAATATTTTTATTCTTTTTAACATTTTTTTCATAGATGAGAACATTAAAAAAAGTAGTATAATTTGTGTAAGTACGGGAATGATTGAGGTTTAAAGTCAAATAGGGGTGCAGGGTATGTCATAGTATATGCACGGTCATTTTTGAGAAGAAGTAAACTATCTTAAAAGAAAAAACAATGTGATGATTAACATTCTGACCACTGATGCGAGTGGTAACTCACTCATACAATGGATTTCGGCAATGTTTTGGTCTTTAATCGCTGGCCCTGGGCCTCCTGCAGGTTCCTCAGTTTCCGCACTGACCTGACATCCACTGTCACCTTTCTCAAGATATTAATGTTCGTTGATAGTTTTTGTGTTTTCGGAATTTTTCCGGCAGAATGCGGTTGCACGAGTTTAATACATAACACAGTACTCCCAACTGGCCTGTTAGATCAAGGCGAATGGACTACATTGATAGAGGAGGTGTGAGGGATGACGTCACCAAAACAGTTGTTGCCAACTCCCTTCTTTTTTTCAAGTTGCACACGTTGTCCAGTTTTTTGTGTTACACCTTGTATGCACTTCTTAATATAAAGTTTTTGCAAAGAGCAAAAGTTGGCAACAGCGAAGCGCGTGAATTGATTAGCTGGAAACACAAGATAGCTGTTTTCTTGCGACTATGACGCAGCACGCGTTTTTGAACTAATTGTCTAGAATCAGGTGGTTACCATTATCATGTGACTATGATGCCACATGAATTTAATCGATTATCTGTGATGAACGTGAAACATGTGACTTTTTACAATTTTTATTCTATTTATGTACAGTGGCAAGTTCGAATTTTTCCCAGAAAGTTGGAGTTAAGGAAAGACAAATAGATTTTACTTTGTCATGATTGAGAACATTGCACTGGTGTTTGAAATATGATTAAGTTTTTCAGGCTACAAATAAAAATAGTTCACTTTTAAAATGAAATTAATCATTTTGATGGTCCCAATTTCACTGTTAAACATACTGTGCAACAACAAAAGATCCGATTTTTATGCAGATTTTAATGTAAAATTTTTCCTTTTGATTGATTAAAAATTTACATTAAATCCATTTTCTTTTCAAACACCGTCTCCGAAACGCACTGTAAATAATTCATCGTCGGCAATCGACATACTTTGCTACTTATTAAGTTTACTCCAAATGTCACGGGGATAGTTAATAACAAATTAACGCCGAGGTTTAAGTTATATCAAAGCCTCTCATAAGGATGAAGACCTTCTATGAATGGACTGAATATAAAATGAGGCTTTTCGTTAAGAATTTTATTTCAGAACCTTTGCTTGGAGGATAATCACCCAATGACCCCAATTTCTTGAATAACGACAGATTTATGTATAAATGAGAACATCACTTAATTTAAAGGCCATTTGACGCATATACACAAGGAAATATTGTAACAGATTGTTTATAATACTGCAAAACACGCTTATAAACAATCTTTACAGCATTTCAGAAACGGCTCTCTGTAAAAGTTCCACTAATATGCAAATAAAGTCTCTCTCTCTTATCACCACCGTCAATGTAGAAAAAGATTCTGATCTCGAGTGAGCTCTCTTCTGCACTAATCTGTGTTTTGTTTCATTTATATTTCATAAAGTGGATTAATTTCTAGAAGGATCAATCCTATAGCTTTCTCGATGACTCCTTGGCAATATCGTTCTTTTCGCCAAATTTTTCTCCAATCTGGTAGCCCAGATCACATCTTCTGTGGTTGTCAAAATCTTATTCTTCGAGTTCCCCTGAAACTGAATTTTGCATATAAAAACCAATTTTACCACTAAGAAAATGTTACTGCAGGGCAGTATCATATGTGGCGCGTTCCGATATTTTAGATTATGTTTTTTTTTTTAAAGAAAAGAGGATGGAGGTATTCGCGCGAGTCAAAAAAATCTCTCTCTTACTGCGTTTACTGATATAAATATCAAGTTAAACCAACTCAATGCTTTTTCAAAATTTAGATGAGGATCACAAGACACACAAAACAACTAAGACAAAATCTCATTTTCCCGACTTCCATAACACGCGAGGAATTTTTGGTTTGATTTTCTTTAGTTTGAAATTGTTCCTAGTACAGTGTATTGGAATATGTTGTTGGTTCAAGAGGTTCACGAGAATGAAAACCACATTTGATTCTGCGTGAAACTCTTGAATCATTGAGGACAAATTTGTATTACTGTAGCTCAAAAAGAGGAAGAATATCTCTTACACCAGGGGTGTACAACTAGAAGCCAACGGCCTACATGCAGCTCTCGAAGAGATGTTGTGCTGCCCGCTGTCAGAAAATCCTTTTTGAACCAAGATTTCTAATCCTTGCGTGATCACATATTCATCTTTTATTTTTCGCTATTAAAAACCATCTTTATACTAAGAGTTCACGTGCAGAGTCTTGAGGATGAGGTTACCAGAAGATTTCAGGTAAAAAAAAATGGAGCCTAATTTCTATTTGCTCTGGTATCCCATTACCGCTGATATCGATGCAGCACCTGCGGAGCTACTACTTGAACGTATTGAAGTTAGATCCTAGTGCGAAAAAATTGTTTAATTCTATCACGTTGACTTTCACAAATCTTTGTAAGCTGAAAAATATCTGTGTATAAAGAAATTTGCGGAAAAAGTGTGTTAGGGATCTATCCGCGACTATATTAACACCTTGGGGGGGGGGACTCTTCTGGGAAAAAATATTTTAATTCAACCAACTTTTGCCGACCAAGAAAACGTGATTATGTAAATGAAGTATATTATATAAATTCTGTTTCCGTGAGTTTGAAGGTTGACAAGTTGAAGTTGGCACATTGGAGTTAACAAAGAGTTTGCGAGTTAGTTTTGTTAGTTGGAGATTCAAAGATAGTGGAATTATTAAGAGGCCTTAGAGTTGTCCAGGAAAACGGATTACACCAGTGGATCCAACGACATTGATCAATCAAGATAAAGATCACCTGCAAGATTCCAGTGTAGGATCCGATGCATAAAAAGTACAGGTATCGTGAGCCTTTTTTAATTAGAAGTTAGCTTATTAGTGTTCGACGTAGTTTATATTGAGCGTATTTAAGCTATCTTAGATTCAGTTGAGGGTCCGTAGTAGTATCCCCGTGTTATAGAATCTCCCATCCGCGCTCTACTATTTCATCGCCTATCTTAATTAGATTGTTATTGTGTCTGATTGATATTTTGTAACAATAAATTAATTAGATCGAAGTCATGTCTGTGGATCATTCAGTTTCTCCCACACACCTAGCCGGGTTTATAGGTAGACGAGGGGTTTCAGAGCCAAGCAGGAACCGACAGGTATTACAAGTGTTCTATATATTTTAGTCGACATATATTTGGGTGCAAAGTTTTTTTAGTATAAAGGTTCACAATATTAAATACAGATGCAAGTTGGTCTAACATAAACTTGCAATTTGTGATGTGAATTTCAACAAGTAATCTCATACCTGGTTTAAAAAATATATAGAACAGTATGTGATATTGTACAATTCTCTAATTAAAGTGATTCTAATATTAAATGTGCTTCCAGCTATGGGACAATATTAAATTAGCTCAATAAATAAATTTTAAGAAATTGCCTCTATTTTTTAAACTAATATTTATCATTTTTTATAATATGAATGTCATTATTCTATAAAGGTGCGATCCTCCGTTCCCACAATGTGGTCCGCGAGCACACAAAAACAAGTTTCCCACCTTTGTCTTAGACGAACTTAATCACTGCACTTCAGCATTTTATCAAATATATCATATTCTTTTCAGAATCAGCGATATGTCGCTTAAAATATGTAGTTTTTAAGATTTTATAAGAAAAAAATTCAATTAATTTTGTCTGAAAAATTTAATACTTCGAGAACCAATTTGCTTTTTTAAAAAGAAATTTTTACGTTATTATTTTTTACAATTGTTATAATTAGGTATTTGAATATAGTTACGAAAAGGCAAACTAATCTCAGGTCGTTACTGACAGTTATACATAATTGTGAACATCTCTTTTCAACAGTCATGCATATTTCCTTAAAATCATTTATTTGCTTTTTAAAATAAATACAAACGTTGAGTAGGATGAGATAATAAGTTTTTCGATAACAAGAAAGATCTTTTACGAACGTTTTCATTTAGTTTTAAGCATCTATGTATTTGTTTGGCAAATGCATGATTACTGTGCAATAATAACTGTTTTGCTTTTCCTAGGTCTGAGTTAACGTGATAGATCTTGAAGTACATCTTTCACTCATTTTTCAAAATTATTACCATAGAACTACCTTTTTTATACCTATATTGCGGAATAATTGTTAAGCGTATGATTTAGGAAAGAATTTTAATTGCATATTAATAATACAAAAATGGACCGTAATTATTTCTTTTGGGCAACGATTCTCAAACAGTAAGGTGCGTTCCCTTAGGGGGAAGGGGTAATCCTTTGCGGGGGGGGGGGGGCACGAGCATATTGAAAAGTCAAAAATAAAAAAAAAACTATTAATTTATTGAAAGGAAGAAAAACAAAATTCTCTCGGACATAATAAAAATACACGTTGCATGTGTTATTGCACTCTGTCCCAATTTAAAAATTTAGATAGAAAAGTAACACACACACATAATACTTATTCTATTACTTAAAAGTAACTTACTTAAAATATCTATTACATACACAGAAGTAACATATACAAAGTTTGATACTTATCCCAGTGATCCTCAAATTTTAGTATTTGCGACCCAAACTTCAACCATAATTTTCATTGCACCCCCTCCCCTTCATACAATAACACGCAATGTATTGAATTCAATAATGCCATACTTTGACGCAAAACTACAATACGACTTTAGCCTCTTAAGTATTATCAGGCGTATATAAGCGTCTCGCTTAGCCGAAGCATTAATTGCCCCGAGGACGTATTTATACGTCTTTCCGAAGTATGATTTTTCTGTGAATTGCTATCCATAAAATAATTCCGACGGATTTGGAATGCAATAAAATGACTAACAGTGTTTGTGAAGGATTCACTTATTTCAGAGGATTTGCTTCTTTATCCCCCCCCCCTTCATAAGCACGCCTACGAGGAAAACTGTGGAATTGGGGAACGAATCGCATAACTTTTAATCGGCAGTTAAGGGATTAATTACAAACTGTACAATATATCAAGATATATTAATTTCTGCATAGAATTTTATATTTGGCAAGCACATGGGGTTACTTGTAATTATTAAACTTGTTCTTAGCTTAATATAGTTAAATTATTTATAGAATGCATTACGCTTTACTGATGTATTTACAAGTATATTATATAAGTGTAAATGTATATTTTGTTCTTTATTATTCAGAATGTATTTTGCTTGCTTACTTTCAGTAAATTAATAGTTTTTTAAAATAATCTTTTGGTTTCGAATTTTCAATATGCTTCCACCCAACTCGTATTGTTATCATGTACCAAGAGGGATGATGACGATAAATGCCCAGAGGAACCGAGCTCACCCGAAGAGGGTTAAGAGCTACAACCGATCCCTCGGGAAACAACCACCCTCATGTCCAGTTTTTATTGTAAAAAAAAAAAAAAAAGTTTACATTTTAAACAATTCTAACTTTTTTACAAATACAAAAGAAATAATAAAATTATACAAAACAAATGCACCATAAAGGCAAAAAAACAACAAAAAAAACCCCAGGAACCATAAATAAATACATTAAAAAAAGTTTCTTTGGAATCAAATTTTCAGTTGATGACACCACTTTCTGTTGATATTTTCCTGCCATTTGGTCCTTCAGTTTTCAGAAAAAGGAAATGATTCATCGGAAGGAGGATTACTTTTTTCGAGATCTTCTCCCCCATTTTTTTTTTTAAAGAAGCACAAAAGAAGATAGCAGCAGTAAAAAATAAATAAATAAATAGAGAAAAGGGAGGGGGGGTGAGGACATAGCTTATGGACAAAATTCATGTGACGTCACGATCACGTGAAAACTGCGTCACGTGATTACTCTGCGGTTTGTTTACTACTATCGCTAGGACTATTTTGCTATCGCAGTTTCACATTGTACTTTTAAAAATGTCTCATTTCTCTAAAACGGTTGCTCAATCAATAAATGAAAATGTGATTGAGGAAGAGAATCACATTTTTTCATATACCAGCGCAAAATATGAGTGTTTTGAAAGCATGTTGAAACGTGAAGATTATAAACCATCTGCTCCCTGTTTATTATGTATACAATTACTTTGAAGAATATTTTCAATACCGATGCCTGCTTAAACCAAGCTTTATTCACACTATTTTTGTCTTCAAAAAAGAAACCTGTTCAAAAAGGATTTTGGAGAGATGTAGACTTTTACAAACATGTAAATACTTCAAAGCAAAATTTTGTTTATTTTAAATAAAATTATATTTATATCATACATAAGAAAGTAAAATACGTCAGTTAACTTAAGCAAATTTGTGTTTTTTTTAAATGAAGTTATATTGAGAACATATAATGTTTAATTAACTTAAGTTTTACTTATTTTACACATCTTCAGAGTAGTAACAGGGGTACTTAAGTATTTAATTATCTAAAATTAGAACACAAGAATCTGATATGTAACCGTACATGTCATATCAAAAACAAGTATTTTTTTAAACTTATTTTACTTTATAATTTTACAATATTACTGGGGAAAAGAAAAAAACATTTTTGAGAAGTATTCAGTACAAAAATGGAAAAATATCTTAATTTACTACAGCATCATAAATGTTTACACTAAATGATGAATCAAGTACCACTTTCAAACATTAGAAATCAAAATGATCATTTACCATTTGTAAAATTACACGTAACACACACAAATTGTGCAGCATTTTGAAAGTCTTTATTCGCTGCACTATTTCAGGCAAAATATATAATTTATCAAGAATTGAATTACAAATATGGTAAAAAATTAAGGCATTAAAGTTTTAAAATTGAAATGTATATAATAGAATAAATTTGCGTCTATATATTGGAAATAAAAGTCTTGCTCACATGATCAAAATAAAACAGTCTTATTTGAATCCATAGTTCTTTTACAAACAAATAAAAATTATAATATATTTGTGTGGTATTGATTAACACATCTGTTTTTCAGTGTTTGACTGTGTGGTATAAACCTATCACAGAGAGAGAAATGTACAAATTTTTTTTACTATGTATAATAAATATGCATTTATATTGGTGATTGCATAATATGTAGAATATTTATCATTATAAATTAGATTTATTTTATATCATTATATTTATGTTTACATAAATATAAAAGTCTAAAAGACTAATATATATTGACATTATCCTGCTTGTAAGTCCTGAATAAATTTGTTGCATGAGTTACTTACCAATATTGACCCAAGAAAAGTATTTGGATCAGTTTTATATTTATCGCGAAGAGAAATACAGAAAATATTTTTCAAAATTATTGTTAAGGGGTTAATTTGCCAAAATCACTGATATTTTTTAGATAAGATTGTCCTGGTGAAACAATGCTATAATTAGTTAATTAACTTTCTTGTAAGTAGCTAGCAGTTAGTTAACTTTCTTGTGATTTTGATTAGAATAGAACTCAATTTATTCATAATAAATTTTGGCAACTTGTTGATGCAATAATGATTTTAATCTTTATTAATATATTTTCAAACGTTAAATTTCAGAGAGAATTCTGTATCTTTTTTTTTTCTGATATTGTTTTGACTTCCATTTTTTTAAATGTATAAATATAATTATATGTAAAGGGGTACTCTTTTCATTCATATTATTGATAACAAAATAACATAGAGAGAGTACATTTCTTCAAATAAGTTTTAAGTTTGTAAGAAATGGAACTGGAGTATTTAACGTTAAACATAAATACCTGGTCAAGAGACATAACTAGTAGAAATTGTGAATGGAAATTTTATGTAAATATTCATTTATATATATATATATATATATATATATATATTGTGTTGAATTTCTTCTATCTTATTTCTAATCCTTGTGTTGTAAGAATAAAATGCATTTTCTTCAACAGATAAATATAATGAATATTGTTTATCAATATGAGATAAAAAATAGCTTAAAGTAGTAAATTTTTAAATTTTTTCGTACAAGTTTAACTTATATTTTGGAGCCATCTACTGTTTATAGATAACTCCTACTATTATTTTTTATAAATTATATGTAATTCAATAAGAAGAAAAATAAAATTTAAGACTAAAGATAATTAAATTGAATTTGTAATAAATATTGCACCTTTTCTGATGAAACATTCCCTTAATATTGTATAATAATTTTTAATAAGTAGTTCAACATGTTAAAGGCACTTTATACAAAGACAACTAAAAAAACGCATTCAATTTGTCATAAAAAAATTGTAATGCAAACTTTTAATATAGTTCATACTAGCATTAATAACATTAATTTGTGATCCAAGTGTCGCATACCCATGCATTATATTTAGTAACCCAGATATAAAAGTGCAATTTCCAATAGAAAACTATTCAGTTCTGCAAAACATTGTACTAATGAGTAAAATTACAAACACATGTTTATTTAATGCATTTTTTTTTCAGAAAAGTTAAAATTTTTTGCAATTTCTTTTTCGATGCTTAATATAACAAGGGCATTTAAGCATTCTGTACACATGCATGACTGAAGGTAACTCTTTATTAATTTTAATGTGCTTAAAGAACACTTGCTATAGTGACTGCAACTTAGAGAAAAGTATTAAAACAGTTAATACATGTAGAAATAACTCATTATAATCATTTAGTTAATTATTAGACCAGATTATGTACTTTATATGTAATTAAATCACTCATAATAATGGATAATCGCATTACAATGAATATATCCTGAAAATTATATATTAATACGAATCATTTCTTTAACTAAAAAATGAAATAGTATTTCTTTTATTACTTTTGACAATTATTTCTAAAAAAATTCCAAACATATTTAAAGAATAATTACTAAGTAAATCAGACAGTCAAAGATGGAGAATGTTATTTTATTAGAAACATTTCAAATATCTTTAAATGCTCCATAATATTGTAAAACACATACATATATATAAAGTATTTATATGCAATACATTGTAAAAATAAAATTCATTTTCATCCAGTAACTGTTCCACAGTAAAATAAAATATTCATTCGAATTTTAAGTGTAGGTAGGCAAACTTGATGTAAATATAGTGTTAAAAAAATTCATTTTCATCGCAGGATAAATACCATATCAACTCTAATATTTTATATACAAAATGGGGGGGGGGGGAAAGGTAAAGGAAAAAATACACTTTCACCAAAAGATAATTATCTACATTTATCTAAAACTTTCATATTACCTAATAATCTATATACACAGGCTTCCAGAAACAACTGTTTTTGCAATTTTAACATGTACTTCAAAAAAAAATTAATAAGATAACAAATCATCAAATTAAATTTGATAATTTCTAAAAATTGTTGCTTTTTTCGATGGTATCATTCCCCTTAAGAATATTTTATTTTAATTTAAAGAAAGAGAAACGACATCAATTTTTAACAGTAAAGAATAATTATTAATAATTTAGAAATCAATAATTTGTGAAATGTAAAAATCAAAGAAAAATTTATTTAATTTTTGTAAACATTCCTTTCACAAATTATCATCAAATTGTTTTACTTCAGGATAAATATTTTCTCTTGACTTTGAATTATGAATTAAAATTATAAACATACATTTTTTTATATTATATACACTTAACTGACACTGTATTTGATAATAATAGTGAGTTCTTTTTAAGGAAACGGTACAATTGTTATTCGATAGTCAAACAGTTTGAAGTTTTTAAAAGAAGTTGTATTGATCCTATATACTGTAAGCCATTCTTGCGCAAAAATATATAATTAATAACTACTAAATTAATTAAGAATTAAAATAATTATTAGCTGTGTACCAGGTGCTAGTATCCAACCTAAATAAATATACCAGCTAACACTATTTGAAGCAGACGAATACCTAATCTCGTCGGTGGTCAAACAGATTGCAATTCCACCATTATTGATATTTTTAATTCGGGTTATTCTAAAGAATAGATTTTTATTCAGCAGAAAGGAAGTTATTTTGTTGCGGGTGGTGGAAGAATCGGCATTAGATTCCAGAGCTTGGACCAGGACGACCTTTTCACTCGGAGGTGGAGGAATGGTAAAGGGGAAACATCTGCCGGTAAAGAAGCAACCTGTGCGTAGCTCGGCTTGGCGATGGTGTCTGGAAGGGAAGCGAGAGTATCGGTGTTACGTTCCTGTAGGATTTAAGATAGTTTACACATGAGACGGTTGATTCTATGTTTGAAGCCTATTCTATGTTTGAAGGATTCTATGTTGCAATTTTCCTTCAGATACAGCCACTTGTCTTCCCAAATCTCGATTGTGTTGATAGACGTAACGGTCCTCAGATGGAGGACCAGTAGGGGAGATGCTCGAAGATGGTGGCATCTTGACTATGAGGTCATTAAAAATATGGGAGTAAGGAATTACATAAGCATAGGGAAGGAACCCTTAAAGCGTTTTGCGTCAGCGATCCGGAGGAAATTCTCAAGGGCTGAAAGAGTAGCCTCCATTTTAAGGTATTCATCAGTTCCTGCAGCTCCTGGGAAGTACTGAAGAAGGCTAGCAATGATGCCTTCATCCTTGTCTTTACAGTCTCTGTTTTTGTTTTAAAGTTTTGGAACCCATATCTATTTTTAAAGTATCCATTGACATGATGAAAATTCAGGGTGTTTCATTAAAACGAAAAACGATGGAAATTTAAAAAAACGTAAATTTACATGAACTTCATTTTTGTTATATGTACAAGTGGAATCAAAAACACCTCCAAAAGAAAGAAAGAAAAATACCCTACGCTTGCAAAGGGAGAACAAGCCTACTCGCCGGTTGATGAACGGTGAAGAGCGAAGCGAAGGCTGAGGCAAGAAGAAAAACAATTTCCGGTGCCGAAAAGCTCGAGAAACACGACCTCTCTCCGAGAAGGCGGAAGGGCAACCACAGTTTGAGAAACGCTGCATTATCCTGATAATTTGTAAAATTTATAATGCAGATAATATTCAGGGATGAAGCTACCGCCGTATCAATGATACGGGGCCTCCAAGTTACAGGAGCCCCAACATTATAACTACGGTCCAACTAACAGAGTTCTTATATCTAAAAAAGGGCCCCGAAAAAATTTTGATACAAGGCCCACTCAGAACTAGCTATGCTAGTGATAATATTGTAGCTTAAGTGTGTGTCAAAATACAATATCATAGCATTCAATACATTGTTATTGTATGGGAGGGAGTCAAGATGAAAGTTATAATTGAAAACTAGGTCGTAAATATTGAAAGTTTAGGAAGCACTACCTCTCTCTCTCTATAAGAGTGTTAAATAAAAAATAACTCGAAGATGATGCCATAAAAAAATGCCATACGGAAAAGTTATAATTTTGTAGATGTACAGGACCCCTCATTATATTGTTACAGGTGCTGGGTTTTAACATGCACTTTTTACTGAATTCTTAAAGAGTAATAAGCGCGAACTAGGGTTTGCAGCCCCGGGGTCCCGAAATCCCGGGATTAAAATAACTAATCCCGGGATTTAATTTCTGTCTGATTTATATTTTGAAATTTATTTTTCAAAGTATATTGTGAATATAGTATTACATTTAATGTATCTTATTTACTTTTTTTTGTACTGTATACGTTTAAGGGGGTCACTTCACGCAGCCTTTTCCCCCTCCCTCTCTCTCTACCCTCTATCTCCGTAATGTTAAAAATGACCAAATTTAAGGAACATTTTTGAAAAATTAACAAGTTGTACAGTCATGAATTTTTTTTGTGTAGATTTATTGTATTGTTTTTATTATTTAAATGAGAGCATTTTTCAAAATTTTGATTAGTTTTTTTAAAAAAAATTCATATGTGGAGTAACACGTCAAAATTATTAAAACGATGAAAATTCTTGTACATTTTAATCCATAAATTTTTTTTGACAAAATCTCTCATTAAAATATTTATTTGTATAGTGTTAACATATGTGCAAAGTTGCACAGCTATAAATTCAGTAGATTTTTCAAAATTATTCCTTTTGTGTTGAAATTTACACTTTTGAGAAATAGAGATTTAAAGTAAAAATTTACAATTAACTAATACGTACCAGAACTACAACTTGAATTTTTGATATCATATGCAAGATCATCTTCTTGTCTACATTGTAATTGTTTGTTTTTAGTTCTAGCTTCTTTGGTTCATTGTAAAACTGCCTATTTCGCTTTCTTAATATGCGCATGATCTACTTCTTCCAACGCTCGACATTTGTAAAATCCAGTGTTTGAATGTTTAATACATCTAAGACTTTTAATTTGGTAATGAAACCTTGATTAATTAAAAATTTAGCTTCAAATACTGTAGTTTTTTAAGCTCCTAATTGTATAAATATAGTTTTTGGAACTATAAATCAAATACGATTTAAGGTTTCATTGAAATTTTAAGTTTTACCGTGAAAGCACCTAAATAAAAGTTCAAGACTAGAGAAATCTCTAAATACTTTTTTAATGCAATTGCTAATTGCAATAGGTGAGTTGTGTTAAGCTTATATGTGTCACCTTTCAGAATGAACCTATTATATTCACACCACGAATCACCTCCCATGGGCATAAGCCGTGTCGTATTTTCAAATCTGTGGAGAGTTCATGAAAAAAATATAGCCCAAATAGTTTGCATCATGACTGACAAGTTTTCTGGGTTGCTTCAAATAGCCACACGAAACATAGTATCTTTACAATTTGTCTATTTCTGCATCTGTCAATCTATAACGACCTCCTAGAGATTTTTTGTCCTCAAGTTTTTTGCCTTTAAATTTTGATTTTAATGCCCTGTCATGTCTCCATCCTTTTCTCAACATGACCAACACATTCTAATGTTTTAATGTTGACATCTTTCTAAGGTTAAGATTCTAAAACTGGTCCTCATCGCCGAAATATTTTGTCGCAGTTCGTAAATCGTAATTTGTGTATCGTAAATTGCCGTTCAATGGAAGATATAAAGTGCACCTTCAACTTTCATCCCCCTACTACTTCTGAAGTAATCTGCCGAACACTTAATATTATGTACATTGCCGTTAAAATTACTTGAGTGTTTCCTCTATAGTTTTTCGGCATCAACAACTTTCCCAGTGTTCACACTAACTGCTGTAATAACACCATTCAGAGAAACATGACCCCTTTTTTGCCAAATGCCATAGACAAACACCGGTACATTAGGACTTGCATTATTAAATGATATTATTTCGAAAGCAGTTATATATATAATACCATAAACTGGCTACTTTCTGTGTCGTGTTATTTAATGCCCCATGCATGAACTCGTAAAACCACTTTGGTGGACGTGACAATTCATAACTCTACAAAATATTTTCGCAGTTGCTTCTCTTTTCCGATAAAAATATTAGCATATGAAAGCCCAGTGTTTACTTCATATAATTTTGCATCTTTTTTGATAACTACTGTTTTAGTAAACCTGGTATTAAGAAATGTTTGAATAACATCACAGAAGTCACAACATGTCAACAACTTTAGAACCAAACTTTGGATTTGGCGACCAAAATTTATGTGAATACCTTGTTTTTTACATTTTATTTATAATAAATATGGTTTCAAAGCCCAAGAAAACAGTAGAATGTCCATTATTTTAAAAAAACTTTCAAATGAATCTAAAAAGGAAACATACTCTTTATTTGACTTACCTAATGTAGCTTTTAAAGTTGAATTATTCATGTATAATTTGAATTCATTATTCTGACTTATAACGCATTTAATTTCTGGAAAGTTTGGGTTTTGTACCTTTTTTCCAAACTTTCGTTTTTTAAACGTTTTATTATTAAACCAAGGCATGTTAAAAAATGTTTTGATAGAAACAATGTTTCCAATAGCAGAAATTCGTAAAATATTTGAAGAGGTAAGAAACAACATGCGAGTTCAGTTCAGGTTTTATGGGATATGGAGCAACAATGGCTATTATCCCAACATGCGAGTTTCCAGAAAGTAAACAAACAGCTACAATTATTCACTTCACTTCTTTCCTGAACAAGTTACGGATCAAAATAAATCCTTTTAATCAATTTAAAATATTTGATGAGGCTGAAAAGTAGTAAGTGTCTTTTGTTTTGATATGAAAGGGGCGTGGCAATCAGCTGTTTTTTGGGTTTGACAATGGTAAACAAATTTTTAAAATAATATTAAAAATACTTCTAATTCATCTAGAACAAAAATTTAAATTGCATTAGAAAGAGAAAGAGGGTATTTTATTTTTCAATCAAAATTGAAAAATCGATTTTTGGATCGACTTTTGTGAGGTGACCCCCTTAATGTCAGTTTTCTTACGTGTTAAACCTTGAAGGGTTCTAGGCGAATGTGTATGTTAAACCTTGAGATTTAATATGAGTTTTCTCATATTTTCTTATGTAACTTTCTCCCCATCGCGAGTGTGGGCAGAAAACGGACATTTCTTTCATCCTCAAGATGTCCGGAGTCAGCTAACTTGGAGAAAGGTAATTCGAATGTTTGGAAGATATCTAGTAAGATGTTCAGGCCCGGGATCCTGGAATTCCGAAATCCCTGGATAACGGTTTTTTCCAGTCCTGAAATCCCAGGATTTAATTTTATCTAAATTATATTTTTTTAAAAATTTGTCGTAAAAATTTTCTAAGAATTAAATTTATCAAAAAATTACATTTTGTTTATGAAATATATACGTAAATTTCTTTTGTGCAATTGCTATAGGTAAAAAAAATATATATATATGCACAATTCTCATTTCTCATATAGGAGAATGTCGCACAGATCTAAGTAGCTCACTGCAATGCTTACACAATAATATAAGTAACATTTCAAGAATAGATTTTGTCATCCTTCTTCAATTAAATGCCATTAATTGATAGCAGACCTGCTTGGAAGACTTGAGACACTTCAAATCCCATTGCATTACAAACAGCTCATGCAACTGGATCTTCAATTTCAAAAGAGTTAACATTTGAAATTGATTCACATTCTGATTCAATAACTGAATCAATTTATATACAAAAACCACTAAGTGTAGCAGAAGAACTAAATAAATTTATCAAACAGGTATATACACCAATGCAGTCTATTAAATTTGAGACACTGTCATTAAAAAGTCTTAAAAAAGATGGTCTCTTTTTTTAAAATGGAGGGAGACGTGGTGACTACCTGAAAAGAACATATTTCTGTTTAATGACGATAATACTTACTAGTAAAGAATCCGAACCTCCATTTTCTTCAGCAGGACAATGTGTAACAAAATAAGAAGCCGTTTCAACGATGAAACGCTGGAGTAGCTGTGTTTTTATAAGCTTATTTACAAAAACACAAGAAATGAAGAAATTTTTTTTTTAAATTTCATTATATACTATTTTTATTTGTTTCTTATGATGAATTAATTTTTTTATTTGTTTCATTTTAAAATAATATTAAATCAATTTTTAATCATATTTTCAACGTTATTATGCAATTTCAAGTATGCTAATATGTATTTTTAACAAATAGTCCAATCCTAACCCTGGGATTTGGATAATGTAATCCCGAAATCCCGGGATTGAAAATATGACACGGGATTGCAAACCCTAGCTCGAACCCTTTCTCTAATGTAAAAAAAAAAACCTAACAAGAGACAAGCACATTTAAAGGAATGTGTAAATTTATTTTAGTTATAACCAATTTTTTTAACGTATAAGGGAAAAAATTAAATATATCAAGTCTTCGTACTTTCAAACTCATTTTTGATACTTGAATGAGCTAAATTTTTGGGACGTCATAGTTACATCATAAACACATTTACATCTTTTCACCCAATCTGCTTACGCATTTCGCAGTTGCTAATTTTTGTTTTTTGCAGAAACTTTCTTTTAAAAGTACATACCATAAAATCCCGCGTATAACGTGTACTTCAAACACAAAAAATAAGATCGAAATTTATGGGCGAGCATTACTCGCGGGGTATAAAAATGATAGCTTCAAAAATAAAGAAAAAGAGATGCGCATAAAAGAAACTTAGACTTCTCCTAAGATCAGAAAATTGTTTATTTAAAAGAAATGACATACCTTATATGAGCCTAAATGTCTGTTCTTTCTAGAAATATACTACTTTTTCATAATCCTAGGGTAATATCTTGAGTAAATGGTTTTAAAACATAATAACATTGATAACGTACATTGCACGTTTCTTCGTAAAAAAGAGGGTGCACGTTATATGGCAAATATACCTTAAAATTAAAAAAGTATATGTGCACGTTATACACCGGATTTTCCGGTATTTGTCAACAGTAATACTGCACATATTAAAATAGAATATACTTGGAATAAAAACACAAAATCAATATTTTTAAAAACATTTTGAAGAATCTCAGCATTTGGACCTCTTTGTCCAACTTTCAAAAATATCAGTTTATATCTAAAATTTATGAGTAGAACAACATGTATATATAATTTTAATGTCAGTTTTAAATTCAATGCAAAACACGTGATTACATTAATAATGTGACCGAAATAAATTTAGCGAAATGTCTTTGAATACAAAAGAAAGCATTTCATTATATAACTGGTCTTTTTTGTTATTTTCATTCTCTTAGATTGGTAATACATCATTAAGTTTTAATTTAAACGAGATGTCTTTATGCTTACATAACAGATTTGTATTCTAAATTTTGTAAAAGCAAAGAGAATACTTAGAAAGGCTACAAAATAAACGATGAATAACTAAGCATCAAAACAAAATCAGTACATTATTAGAACAATTCTTTTTGAAATTTTCAGAAGAACTTTAAACTAATTTCAACACTTATTTAATACGATAATTTTTAAAAGGCATTTTTGTAAGCGAAGTCTTTTGAATAAAAGAACACTGTTTGTTCTGCTTTTAAAATCTTTCTTCTTTCCTGTGCATAGAGGAAATTAAGTTTGTAGAAATTGTCGCACGTACTTCAGTATGAAATATCCGTCGATGTATTCAAATTTAAATCCTTTGTCAAATTGCCTAATTTCTTTTTTTTTTCATGAACAATCTTTTTTTTTCAAATAATTGTAACCAAATAACAAACAATTATTTTTTTTATCCTTAAACCATACTTGAGACGTGACGAAATTATTTACACACAAGACACATTGAATTCCTCGAAGAACCTTAAATTACATTTAAGGAGAAATAGGACAAAAATAATTCATTTGAGTGAAATTTCTAAAATGGTTTCCTTCTCTTTTGTATTAATTTATTATTGCTTGCCATGAATTAAAGTTTCATAAAAATAAAATGTTTTAATTTAAGTAATGTTGCGAAGAAATAAGTATTCTGCGTCTCTTTTTGTGCTTTGTATTTTATTTCTATTGTACTTAAAATGAGCTAGAGTTTTTCCTACTTAACAAAATGATAAGACAAGCTAGAAATTCTATTATTTTCATTTCAATGAAACATAAAATTTAAAATGGTAGAAGAGAGATTTGAATATTGGATTACCTTTTTATTTCTAGAATTGCATGACAAAAATAACATTAAAATTTACTTTTGGTGCAACTAATGTATTAATTTGTTTGATTCAATCTCGTTGCTTTACTAAATGATATTTGTAACATTTAATGTCTAATTCTTTTTTCTTTAACGTTAAATTAGTTATTTCTAGTTTCAAATTAAACAAAAACTATATTACTATTTATTATTATTATTATTTTACTACGTACATTACTACCTCTTCAGTGAAAACAGTTATAAGGTTCCTAAATGTAACTAGTTTATTTCAAAAACTTGCTTTTTTTTCCACTAACAAATAATTTGTGACTTATCTAAAGTTTGTTTAGTTCATCTACTAAAAGTTTACGGCTGTAGAAATTTTAATAATTGTAATTAAGGGCTCTAGAGATAATCGGCAAAATCTAAAAGTTCTCTTAATTTTAAACACCAGTGTACATAAATTTATATTCAAAGAATTAATGTCTGTTCCTTCAGATGTGGTTGATGTCTAACTTTAAGAATAGAAGATTTGCCCTAACATCCCCAATAACATTTTCTGGACTGAGTAAATATAGAAACATACTTTTAAAAATAATATAAGCAGAAGATAGAAGCTATAAGTGAGAATGAGATTTATTATACTGTTCGAATTAATTGGGACAAATGGAAAAACAAACGATTTTTTCTAAAACCTTAGCTTTTTATCATTTGTTACATTTTATAGACTGAAAATTCTTTATATTAGTACGAAGTATGTCTTTCTTTAGCAGAAATGACCATTTTAACCTGTCTTGGGATTGAATCCACTAGAGTAGAGCACATGTTTTTGATTTATTCATCTGTAAAACACACTAATATGGTCCTTTTTATCATGTGCTCTGTTGTACGATTCATTTTAGCGAAACCATTCTTGAGAATATGCCATAAGTTTTGAATGGGATTTAAATCTGAGAAATTTTCAATCCAATTGAGCATTTTTATTTTATTTTCCGCGTAAAAACATGGACCAATTTCGAAATGTGACAAAGGACCAAGTCTTGTGGAAATCTTCCATCAAATATTTCCATGAATATGTAACAATTTTACTGCATAATATTTCTATATATTTAACAGGATTCATCATATTTTTAAGAAGAACTAACCTTCCAGGGCTTTTGTTGTGAACATCTGTTTAGAAGAGTGTTTTACAATCTGTTAAATATGATCTGGTAACGAAGCTTTTCAACTTCACTTCTACTAACTACACTTGATTTGTATCCATGCACAAATAAATGTTTCATCACTCAAAATCACCTTTTTCCAGTTGTCAACAGTCCATGATCGATATTTTTTGGTCCATGCTATAAACGTTTTTCATCATTTTCTGAGTTAGAAATAGTTTTACCACTTTATAATTTTGTTGCCTTAAGGCCTCCTTCCAGAAGCCTTTTCCGTGCAGTTTAGGTACTCAATTCAATACCATTATTCAATACATCCCTTGAAAGGTCTATGCCTGTCTTCCTTGGATTTTTTTTTTGATACTTCTTATTCAAATTTTACCAATCATGGAATCGTTTTCCACTCGCATCCACATTTTTATTTTCTTTTTGGAGACAATGATCCAGAATTTCGAAATGTTCTTAAAACATTTAATTCGATCACTACAACTGCCAAAGTTCTGTCTCTCATAGTCATTAAAGTGTGTTCACTAAGAGTGATTTATCTTAAAACAATTCCTCCGAGTAATATCCCTCTTTGAACAAATAAAAACAACACGTTTTATATAGAATGCAAAATTGAAATTACCAGCTGCCCCACTGAAAGGCTCACAACTGAGTTTCTGATTCACTAAAGTGAATAAATTATAGTCAAAGTCGATCTGGCACACTACCTACAGGTAGATATAAATGGTTCGATGTGGTTCAGGACATTAGTAATCACATACTAATTCAAAATACAAAAACATGTTTGTCTCAATTGATTCGAACAGTATGGTATATTTTCGGCGCACTATAAAGCTGCCCGAGGCCTGTTAGCGAAGGACTATGGTCAAGTTTAGAGGACGACACCTAAGCAAGATTGGGATGCACTACTTCCATAGGAATTTCAATCTCTGCTTTCCTTCAAGGCCGTTCAAGAACTATTATGACAGGGATGCTGTGTTTGGCACACCTTTGCCTCCAATACTGACAACCATTTATAATCAAGTGGACGTAATTACGGCCTGCGAGAAAGCCAATCATCGTGTTCTGTTAAGTCCTGTACATTCTCTTACTTTCTGGAGCTTTATTATTAGGCCTATAATAGCGCTTTGATAAGCCTTAGATGCTATTTTCACCCTTTACTGGTAAAAATGAAAGTCTGAGATGCGTTCATACCCGACACAACCCCAAACTATTACGGAAGCTGGATAAACTCTCTTCAAGTTGTTTTCTTGTATTTATCTGCTTGGACAATCCTTACATACACATGGTCATTTTGTTATTTGAAAGATTATTCAATGCCAAAAATTTTCTCGTAGGTAAACAAAATTCATATGTGGCCGTTTTGACCGTGTCAGCAACAGTGTTTATGTTATGAGGTATCTATAGAGCTCTCTCTAACTTCATTGAAAACGATTGTAAGATCTGTTATTATTCGACAGCCTCATGGCAATAAGACTTCATTATGTATGCGTCATATACACTGGTGTCCAAAAGTTAAACATAATTGATAATTATGTGAATAAAGAAGGAACTGTAAATCAGAATGGCGGGAAACGGGATATGCGAGTGTAAAATGGTTATAAAATAAGGAAGCAAATCAAAAGAAAGATAATAATTAATTTTATTATCCAAAGTAGCAGTTTGAAAGAAAACTGAGCATAGAAAGGATTCACACTTTCAAGAAAAAATGTAACAAAACATTAAATAAAATACTGATGCTGCAGTTTAATAAGGCGTGTGGTCACCTCTGACAGCCAGGTACGCTGCACAGCGATTTAGCATACTTGCTATGGGATGATGAATGAGTTGTGGGCTCAAACGGTTCCAAGCTTCTTGGAGAGCTCTCTTCAGTTCTTTAACGGAGCATGCTGGGTGCGAAAAGGGCTGCAATTTGTCTCCCGAGCATATCCCATACATGCTCGATAGGATTTAAATCAGGCAAGATCGCAGGCCAAGACATACGCTGGATGTTTTCCGTTTCAAGAAAGTCATCAATCAGCACCGCTCGGTAACATGGCGCATTATCAAACTCCAGTTCAAACGAGTGCGTTTATGCGCAGACGTGAGGGGAATGCAAACTGCTGGTCTTCTGGCATACATGCCAGCATGATTCAGTCTCCTGTAAACTGTTTGTTACGAAATTCGTATTCCTGTGGCGACTGTGAGCGCCGAACCTAGTGCTCTGGCAGTACTGCCCCTCTGACGTCGCGCACTTTTTACCAGATATCAGTCTTGGTGAGGGATTGTGACTCTTGGTTGACCTGATACTGGTTGTCGGGTAACATCTCCCGTTCTTTGAAACCGCTTCCACAGTCTTGAGATCACAGACTGGTCCACATTCAGAATTCGAGAGACTTCGGTTTGTGATCGTGAGGATTCCAGCATTCCAACGATTCTACCTTTCGTAAACATGTCCAATTGGCGTCTTTGTGCCATCATTCACCTTGTTTGATGGGTAACAACGTTCTTTCGCACAGCAGTTGCACGAAAATTGTCTGAACTGCCTATGCTACGTGAATCGGTTTCTCCGCGTTCCGACATGCGCCGGTGTTTCGCGCAGTACGTAGTCGACTGAAAACTTTTGCATAATCTCAATGTTTCTTCTTTACCCAATTAATATCCGCAAGAAATTTGGAATAATTTTACGAATATTTACTCCAAGTTTTTCACATTTTACGATTTATGCTTAACTTTTGGACACCAGTGTATATACAGGGTGTCTCAAATATAGCGCCTGAACTCAAGATAGTCAGATTCCTCGTTGGGAATAAAAAAAATGTCCAAAGAACTGTACTTTTACGATCCATAGCTTACAAGAAAAATGCAGTAAAAGATGGCGCATAGTGTTGAATAAATGATGATGCAGGGGGACGAAAGAATCATGATGCATAATGGTTCTGGTGGAAATAAACCTGTAGGGATCCCGCCTGAGGGTTTGAAGGTGTGGGAGGATTGGAAGGAAGACCAGCCATATTTTAACAAACGATCTAATTTATTCGCAATAGTAACCACAACGCAAATTCAATCAATCAAGACTAAGAGATGTACCCAATTTATAACTATGCACACAATGAACAGGGTACGCGAGATATGAGGAGACTTGAACACTCAATACACTTACTCAAGGCAATAGCTCTGACTTCTTAGCTATTTAAGTTAGATTTAATCGCCAGTGACAGATCATCACCTTAAGTAATTCAACTGTTAAATATTAAATATCCGTGATTCTCATTCGATTTGATTAATCACCACTCCGCTTGTCATTATCCTATCTCTCTCTCTAACCTGAAAGCCTAGACTATATATAGTAGTCTTAATTTACATAATTGCGTCTTCTTCGAGGAGGAGGTTTATAACAAAATAATTTTTAAAGACTAGAAATTCCCCCAAGAGAACAGACAGAAAGAGCTCGGATAGAACCGTCACAAACCTTCAACCTGCTTTTACCTCAATTTTCTATCTCACCTGGATTTTCCACTAGGCGAAGTATAAAAGAGATCGTGATGCGATTTAATCATATCGCCATTGAACGTGCCACATCTAATTTACATAAACCTTTGCATAAATTTCATTTCTCTTATGGCATCAACTCTTCCTTTTTTTATAATGCATGTGCTCTGCTTACTTGAGTATTTGAGGGATGATTACTGTGATTATTTTAAGATGTTAGCATGATTGAATGTAGGTTAAAAATGTAGAGGTTTGAAATTTAACTTTTTGTTTTAGCTTTAATAAATTTAAGGTTTAAAGTTTTTCAGAGTTTAACTTAATGGTTCTTGAGTCTCACTGCGTAAATGATGGCGAATTAATTTCATCATAATTCGCATCAGGTTCATGATGGGGCTGCGTGCATTTTTTGGCTCATGTACGTGATTGGTTGAAAAAAGATATCCTAGTCCAGACTTGAGAGTCTGGTTCTATGGCCACCACGATCGCCAGATCTCATACCATTGGATTTTTTCTGTTGGGTATTCTCAAAAATTGGTGCATCAAGATGAAGTGACAACATAACCAGGCTTATTTGCTCGTTTGATTGCTGATTGCACTTTCGTGAGCACCTCGCTGCTCCGACGTGTGCACTCGTCCATTCCTAGTAGCGCTCAACCCGGCCTCTATATGCACGGTGGACACTCTGAACATTTGCCTTTCTAAGTATTTGCAAATACTGTTCTTAATGTGTCGAACATGGCTGTGATGTCATACTTGGTTTTTGTATTTTTCTCCTAAATTATGGACCACACACACATAAAGGGGCAGTTCTTTGTGCTTCTTCATGTACGGCCTACGAGGAATCTGGTTGAGCCGAGTTTGAATGTTATTTTTGGAACTCAGTATATAAATTCACTCTTATATTAAAACGTACAAAAATTGGCATCAAGGTATAAATTTATCTCTGTCAGAATTCTTTTTTGTAATTGATATTTTTATGTAGAATTCTCGGTAAAAGAAATAGAGGATACTTGCATTTTCGTAAATGGCAACATTCAGGAAGGCAATCTCAAAATGAATTATTAAAAAAAATTCAGAGGCAGTATCACATTATTTACATTTGAATATCTTTTATACATATTAAAATTTCGGTAAATAAAATTCTCCATTTCTATTTTTTAACAAGAAGAAATCTCCCTCTATATGTTATACTCCGTTGAATTCTATTACTTTTTGCCTCATTATTTTCCGACGAGTATTTGTTTCTACTTCATCAACTTAATCCACGTTCTGTTTCTTCTTTTCAGGTTTTTCACCTGTAAACGCCGGTTAAAAAGTAAACAGGAAACAATACACTCTGTTTAAAAAATAAAAACTACAAAGCCATTTTGAATTCTTTCTTTTTTTTTCTGAAATAAAATTGATTTCGGGATCTTGGAAGGCTGACTCAGCGATTAGTGTGAAGTGGTCACGTGACAGCGATTGTTCAATGCTCAAAGAAAAAAGACTCGGTTAAGTGTCCGGAAATAAATTCAAATCTTCCTTCCTTTTTCTTCATGCTTTCTTTTCCTTTTTTTTAAAATTGTTTTGTAATTGAATTTTTCGTTTTCTCAAAAATGACATTTTTAAGATGAAATAAATTTTTTTTTCTGTAAAAGGATAGAAATAAGCAAAATGACACAGAGCTGCGTTGCATTTTGTGCACTCTAAGGCATTTTATGACAAAATATTTTTCACTTGCTTCCGTATCTGTAAATAAGAAAACTTTTAAGATTTTATTTTTATTATTTTCTGGAATATCAATTGTCACTAAATTATTTGTATGTGATTTGATATGAAACAACATTTTTTCCTTGTTGTTGTTGCTGTTGTTGTCGTGTATGTCAGAGTGCAAAGGTATAGTCAAATATTGCCAAAGGCGTGAATCACTGCCGTGGCACATCCATAGCACGATCCGAGTATAGGATGTCCATGCTGTAGTCATTGTCTATTTTAAAAAGGGCACCAACAATGGAAGCACAGCTAAAAAGGTGTTTGGATCCAGTTGCTTGCCTAGGCAGTGCCTGCTTTCCGCATATCATCTGGATCCATCAGGCAGAATATTCATGCCTTTAAAATGTTTTGTCCTTAGTCTGGTTATTGTCGTTGTAAATTTTTTCCTTCTTTCTTTAGTACGAACATTTTTAAGTCCCCTCTTATTTTTAGTTATCATTTTTGAAATATCTCCTGTATCTTAATATTTTGCTTTTCGAACATAGCCTATCTTGTTTCTTGACGATTAACGTTGAAATTTTCGTAATATTGATGAAAACATTTCCTATTTTAGCATTTAATGGCGTTCTTGTACGAACGTAATCAAAAAGAGACTTGGATTGCATTACTTTGCGCCTAAGGACTCTATTCCTGTTGGGGAACTAGTAACGCCTCAAGAGTCATGGAGTTTCGCTTGGAAAAGTATCCGAGACTGGACACACCGACGTTTATCTTCTAAGGTAAGTCAACCTTTGACTTCTCTTTATCCAGCCAATAGAGAGGTGACTGGCGCAGTGTCTATGCCAATCGCCCGCTTCAAAATCTATCGTGTGAGGGGTGACTATTACCAACTGCCGAATAGTAATCCCAGCTACATTCTAACAGAAATATTTCTACCTCTTGTGTCGCTTTTGAGGGCGTGACTTATACTACCTTTAAATATACACCAAAAGGGAAACCCACAGACTCTTGATACACTAAGAAGCTTCACATACGCTAGAGAGACACTTATACAGGCTTCAACACTCTACAACACCCCAGTACACTACACAACGGACTCTCTCTTCGATTGACTTCCAGATTCGCTTGTATTTCAGACCTAAGGTTACCTATTAAGGCTCACACCTACAAACCTTTTAATGTCGTCCTAGTGCAGCTTTTTTACAGGAGTGATCCTACTTTACCAGCAACCTCAACATATAGCTTCCTCTTAGCAGCTTTGTAGCAATTTCAGAAATCTGAAGTATCACCAATCATTATTGTAACTGTCATGCGAATGTAAATATAGGAGTAAAATATCTATAGTCTCACTGTGTTTTCTAATTTCCACTAGTATGATTTTAGCATTTTATCACAGTGCATTAAGTTTGAATTTTTGTGAAGCTTACTTAATTCTCTTACTTACTTGTGAAATTAATTTAGCTAAATATAAAAGAAAGTTCCAAATCTAAATTTAATTTATGGTAGACAGCTTTCTAAAAAGCTTTAGAGCTGCAACTATAGCAACACTTTGTTTTATTGATTTTCGCTAAAGTAAATTTGATTTTTTTAGATATATTTCATAATTACCATTAAAAAAAAGGGGGGGGGCAATAGAAATATATTGTGCATGTATAATTGATATTTGTCGAATCATATTCAAAAATTGTGTCCGGAATGCAAACAATAGCTCAATGATAAATTGTTTATTTATTTTATTATTTTTTACATTATAATTTTTTCTCCCCCCCCCCCACATTTTTATTCTCCAAAAACTATGAATTTGTGTCCTTTATATTTGTAGAACGTAATTATGATTAAAAAAGTAAATTTTATTTTCCAAGTGTACGTTTTAGTACCTTTAATGTTTTTGTTGGGACACAACCCTCGAATTATACTGACCTCAGATCTCAACCACCCAACACCCAAATCTTTAAATGTGCCTACCCGACACTGGTGCAGGTTCCCGAAATATAAGTACACCCCACCCGCTCACTCCACAAGCATGAGAGACCATCTACCTGGGTATTATAAAAATCTTTATTTACATAAAATCCAGCGCTTCATACTCTAAAACATTAAAAAGAACTAACTTCACACGTTAAAAACACTAAAAGCGCTGACATTCAAAATTATCTTTGTTCTCTTATATACAGACAAAAACAGCCGGCACCATATATGGAACAGTGAAAGATCAAGGCAGGCTGACGAATTTACAACAGTTTTGCTAAATTTCTGAACAACACTAAAACTTATCGTGTATGTGTTATATATATATCATTTTTGAATGCAAGATGATCTATTATTCATGTATAGTACATGATAATGTCTTAAACAATTTGTAGTTTATTTGTGTTAAAATGTTTGTATATAAGTAATTGCAGTTTATCAATATTCTTGCGGATCAAGAAAATTAGAGAAAGAATAATAACTCTAGTTAAGTTATACAATCAATCAGAATATAAAAGGAAAATTGTGTAACTGCAAAGCGAAATAACGGAAACTAAAAGTATACTAACAAAAGCAAAAGATAAAATGTTATGATCTTGAAGTAATTTTATCGCCATTTTTTCTGTTGTTGTTCTCAAATGTCACGGTCCCATACGTAGAAACTAAAATTGATATTGTTACGAAATTCGTGAAAAGAATACTTAAAATAGTGTAAATAATCAATATTCGGATGTTTTATTCGTTTATATTACTCTATATATTGCATATTTTATATTAAATTTATGATATTCGAAGCAACGCCATTTCTTTCATTGTAATAGCGATTCCTTGGAAACATTGTGGTCTTGTCAATAGAGCCAAGTTAGCATCATTTTTGGTGACCGTGTTGCCGAATTAGCCAACATTTTGGCGACTTCGATGACCATTTTTGGCAAGTTCGTGACCCTATGGATTTTTCTAGGAGATTAGTGGAGAAATCTACAAATATTGATCCATGGCGCAAGCGGATCTTTCTCGAAGGATCTGAGAGACTATAAATAGAGAGTATCTTACCGAAACTGGGTCAGATTTGTTTTGACCGTTGAAGAGTCGATTAGTTATTTTCTCAGCTATTGTGTAAGACGAGCGAGTGCTCTTGTAAATAATTTTTAAACATGCTTGCATTTTAGACACTGGAAGATGTGTCTGAGCACCGTAAAAGGTGCGAAGGCCTTCTGAGATTTATTAAGAGAGTTTGAGTGCTTTATCCTGTACTTCAGGGATTGTTTTTCGACAATAAATTTCCATCTCTCCCAAAGAACTGCCTTGTTCTTTGCGACTCATTTGCATAAGATCCACAAATCCCGATCTATTTAACAATAGGAAACCAGCGGGAAGAAAGAAATATCAAAACAGAGAAACGAAACGTCAACGGAAATGGCTACGCTTGTTTGTGAAAATACAGTTGACCAGTTGACTGTGGCACCCCATTTGAGAGAGCGCAATTGTATGTGCTACAGAAAGCGAGCAATGACGAGTACAGTCGTCAATCACAGTATCGTTGTTGAAACACTGGATCAAGTGAGTGAGTGAATATTAACGTCGCACTGATTAGAAAAACACGAGGGTTTTTGGTGACGGTCCGCGTAATTTTGAACAATGGTCAAGTGACGCGGACGACACCTGAGCTGGCACCCCCTCTCCTAACTACCACACCACACCAACGAGAGGACGTTCGAGCTCTCGACATATTTAACGTGCATCGCTCCCCTACACGGCGGATCTATAGTGGTGCTGGATCGAACTCATAACACGCTAGCCATGATCCGATGCCTAGACCACTTGGACACTGCTGCCACAACACTGGATCAAAGAGATTGGCTTATTTTATAACATGGCCTATTTAATTACTAATATTTATTATAGGGAGGTTTATGAACGGGGCTATAAAGTAATTTAGCGTGGTCGTGGGTTCAGGAGGCCGACAGGTCCTTCAACTGTCAGTTCCTATGGATATCCCTGAATTTTAGTGACTGTCAAAATTCCCGGACTTCTAACACAGTATAATACAGAGATCTAAACACAAACTGATTTAGTTCTTTCTTCACTGACGAAATATTTTCTACCTATCGTGATATTAAGGAAGTTCTGGAGTAAGGTTGATCAAAGTTGTCGTACTAATGAGCAGAATTACTTTTTCCACCCCAGAACGGCATTGGATCATTGCTCTAAAGTCAGCACATGGTTATAACATGAAAAATGGCATTTACGCCATTCAATAGCTAGGCAACTTCGGGACAACATCTATCAATGGAATACCCCGGCCGGCGAAATCCATTTGTCCCATGGCTGGTGATACTCTAGGAAACACTATAATAAATCAATTTTCCGACTTTGGTCTTGGTCATTTTTAGACTTACATCTAAAAAACATTATCATCACACATAATAATGAGCTTATACGTTGTTTCAGCTGGTGCTTACGGGAACACAGGAGTTCATATTAAAGTAGTTGGTACCCTCCTTTAACCGACAATGTGAAATTGAGCTTTTTTATGTACCTTTTTTTCTCAGAAACTGTTAAATATAAAAACATCAAATTTTTTTGTACATTAATTACGCTTTTATATTTATACTGAGTGAAATTTGTCAATTACATTGCTTGTTTGTTTTTCAAAAACGTGAAACATCAAAGTATCACTATGAATTTTTTGAAGGTTGACATTTTTTGTTACGATAGCTGCTTTCACTCAATATATTTTTGGAATATCTAAAAAAGCTAACTTCAGTATATGAGTTACATATCATTAACATAAGGGGAAAATTGCAGATACATTCATTCTGTACTTTCTGAGAAAAAGGTATACGCAGTTTTAAAAAATATTGTTTTGAGAAAATTGCATTTTTAAAGTAAAAAGTCACTTCATTACAAAAATAATGAATTACAACATGCATTTGTCCCATTTTATTAAAATTAGTGTTTTCTCGATGCTTTAACTAAAATAGGGAACAGAAATGTCTTTTATATATGTATAAATTGTCCCAAAACTACATACATAACATTTTTCAGTTTTTGTATCAAACGAGATATTTTGTAATATTTACTTTAATGTTCTCAAAATTTGTATCAGTTTTTGCAGAATTGCTAACTTTGATGCGTTACAAATATCAAAGTTGACCAAAAAACATCATGAATGCATTGCAATAATGTGTCAATGTGCAAAAGTAAGGATTTGTGAATCTGTGATTATACGACATATCGAAAGTTTTCATTATGGATTTGAATATTAACATACTAACAACTTCTTAAAGTATCAGAACTCAAGTTCCTCTATATGTTAGACAAGTGATTTCTAAAACAGCCAAAAGAAGACTGTTTTTTTTTCTGTTTTTAAATCTGAAATTTATTTAATTTTTAAGTATGTAAAGCTTCTCGAAACGACAATGACAATATGTCTTTTGTAACTTTTCCTCAGTAACTATTAAACATAAAACTCAAGATTTTGTCTATATACTAAATAATCCTTTATGTTTTTTTTTTCTAAGTGAAATTTCAAAAGTAAAAATTGTTCAATTTCTTTTATAAAAAAAAGATAAGTTTTGTATAACATAATTACGAATTCAATAAAAGATGTAATTTTCCGTTATATAACAAGTGTTTTTTTAACTATATACTTAAGAAATATATTTCAAAACTTTCACTTTAGTATCCATAAGTATATATCTCCAAGGATGCAGTAGGGACTTTGTGTTTTTAGCTACTACAAACAATTTTTAAAATAAAATTTTTAGAAGACAGTAATTTTTATAAAAAATCTTAACTTGTCAAAGTAAATAATTAATACCACTTACTAATCTTTATTATGGTACTCCATAAATATTACATTTTATTTATCCATTTGTTTTTAATAAAACTTTAAATTAGTACAAACATTTAGCTACAAATTCCACTCCAAAATATAATAGTTAAACTTGCAGTTATACTGTTATCTAAAGATAATTGCGTATAAATAAATAAAAAGCGGCTTTGCAATTGTTTCAGGATATTTAAAAGTCAAATATCTATCAAAGTGGACGTATCACCTGGTAGCTGATAATTTTTTAAAAGTCATTTAAACATACTTCTGATTTAACATATGGCAAATGTGTTATATTTCTAGAAAGGTCATGAATTGGAGATTTCAGAAACAGCAAAAACTCAAAATCGATAATCTGAAGAATTTTAGACTACTGACTGGTCTTAATTTTTTCTTATTTTTGATTTATTTGTTTTAAAGGCTTGGCTTCAAAATATTTAACACATCTTGAAGTTTGTGTGAATATATATGTTTTGTTTTTTCTCAAAAAATACAATTTAAATATCCAATGGTCACTACTTTTTACGCATGACGAATATATTCGTCATGACACAAAATCCTGCAATTTCTTCATGACGAGTATACTCGAAATCACGGTTAACTGGTTAAAAATTCCTTTTACAGCACACATAAGTAAACAAAATTATCTTGTTTAAAAATATACATGTATAACAAGAATATTTTTTTTTTGAAATCTTGAAAAGCTTTTTTTCGAGAATCCTCATACTTGAACATTTTTATCCCATCATCACATTAGTTGTACCTGAGTTTAAAAAGTGCAGCAACAACTTGTGTAAGTCTAATATCAGTTTTAAATTCAATGAAGAACACGTGATTACAATTATCATGTGACCGTTCTGAATTGAGTTCATTGCTATACAGCAAAAATTTTGAACATTCTTTCAAAAGCAATTCTATATCTAAAAGAATTTTAGTATTTTAGTTCAATATTTTCGAAACATATAAACTTTAATGTTTTATAATCATTTTTCAACTCTTAAGTTTAAATAGAACAGTCTTAGTAAGCCGTTCTCATTCACTTCTCCAGTGTATAGCATATTCATTGTTTCATATCTCGTACTGGTATGGCTAGAAAGAGTTTGAAGATTATGTACTATAATTTGCCTAGAGATTATTTACGATTTAATTGTATGGTATGATAATGAACTACACGTGGCACTGTTGCCTAAATGAATAATAATATTAGTAAGTTTTTTCATCCGGAACATTGTCCAGGATTCTATTTGAACTTTTTTGTACCGTATGTGAAGACTTCTTGAATTTTAAATCTAATTTTTGATTTAATAGAAAAAAAACATAGAATGTGAAGCGGCGTTTTTTAAATAAAAGATTTATACAAATATTTTTAAATAACTCTTGATATATGTATCATTATCTTTCAGATTTGCTTGGCTAATTTTTCTTTTTCCAACTTCATAGCCTTAAACTAGAAGTTGCTTCTACCTACAAAAGTCATAAGATTCACTTTCATGGAGTCCTCATCTTTTTACCTGACTGAGAGCGAGAGTTTTAATACAAAAACTCTACCAAAACTCTCAAGAGTGCAAGAAACGAATAAAAAATGATCACATCAAAGGGTTTTAAAATTTCTCCACGCAAAAATAAGAACACTTTCCACTGAGAACAGTTACAGAAGCTTCAAATAAGAGAAATTCTAGAATGGTTTGGGCTTACGTAAGAGGATTGAGGTTAATGATAGGAAGTCACGTTCGAAGAAGAAGGTTAAGAGGTGTACTTCAGTTTTTCTTCCCTTTTCGAATGTGGATTTTCGAGCCAAAAAAAAAAAAAAAGAATGCTTTGCTGTTCTCAATTTAGCAAAAAGGACCTTTTTGGAAAATAGATGGCGTACAAAGGGAAAAGTGTGCTTGATATGAATTTTGCATCAATGCTTTTTTTCTAATTCAAAAATGGTGTGTCGGTACTATTTTCTAATTTTAGTTTTAAAATATATGGTTAATTAAAATGCTTACAATTTCACAATGAGAATAGTATCCCGAAATATTGATTTAAAAATATGTTAAAATGTCGTGAAATTAAAATATATATATATACCATTTACCAATTTACAATTCCCTTACAGTTTTGAAACAATTTGATACGAATTGTAATAAGAATGTCCATCGGTTACTAATTTTTGCCAAACATTCTTTAAAAACATATATACAATAATACCTTAGCTTAGCTACCTCGGTTTTCGTGAAATAGGATTTAGGCAGTTTTCAAAACTCTTCGATTCGTTTTTTTTTCCGAGGGAAAAAAAATTGTAAAATAAGTACTGTAAGTGAAGAAGTTGTCGATCTTTCCAGGCAAATAAATTAAGAAGTGGATAGTGATGAAGTTCAAGAACTGCTGGATTTCCACAATAATTAACTGACAATGGATGAGTTCACAGAAATTCATGAGCAAGAGCAAGACATTGAAGAACTTGATTCTTAAGATCCATTTCAATCAGAAGATTGGAAACGATTGGTGGAATTTGATAGAAGAATTCAGTTTAGTAGAAAACGTGGTATAATTTTTAGAAAATAAAGATTACAATTTTTTCTAGAAAGCAAGGAATAAAAAAAAAAATTATTATCATACTTCGAGAAAATTTTGCGCGAAAAAAATCTTTGAGCCGTTTGACTATTTCGTTAGATTTTATGAAAATACAACAAAATAGCTTCGGCTGCAATTTTGTGTTTGTATTATCTAAGTTTTTATTAGTTTTTTTCAAAATTATTATTTTCTTTCGTTTCCGGCCTTAAATAAAGATAATTTATATGAATTTATATGCGAAATCATACCCCGACTTACGCGGTTATCCCTCAGTGCCCCCCCCCTCACGTAAATTCGGGATACTACTATGTACACTATCTGTTGTTGATATCACTATCTAAATTAATTTCCTTTATTTAACAACAAATAAATATTTTACTTTGTAGAACTGATAATGTCTAACTCTCACATTTCACACGCTTCTCTCTCTCTTTCTCTCCTGTCTTACACATTACGCACTCTCAGTTCAGGAAACTATTGCATTACATCTCTACTGAAACAGACCCATTTATTTTCTAAACACTATTACTACCTAATATCTTTCTAAACATGAATAGTTGAAAAAAATAGTTTTAATTGTATTACAGGTCCATGCTATAATAAATGTATAACATTTTGTGATGCCGGACGGTTCCTGCATCCATCTGAAACCCCTTGCCTACCCGCAGACCCATCTAGGTATGTGGGAGAAACTGATAATCACTAGACATGTTTCAATCTAATTAATTGACACCAAAATATCAATCAGACACAATAACAATTTAATTAAGATAACTGATCAGATAGTAGAGCACGGAGGTGAGATTCAATAGCACGGGGATAATACTACGGACCCTCAACTGATTCCACGATAGCTTAAACGCGCTCAATATAAACTACGTCACACACTAATGAGTTAACTCCTAATTAAACAAGGCTCACGATACCTGTACTTTTATGAAGCAGATCCTACACTTGAATTTTGCAGGAGATCTTTATCTGGATTTAATCACTGTCGTTGGATCCACTCTCAGTAACCTTTTTCATGGACAAACTACAAAATATCTTAATAATTCCCCGATTCAATCTTCAACTAACAAACTAACTCGCCAACTCTCTTGCCAACTCTTTGCTAACGCGCGAATACAGAGTTCATATAATAAACTTCATTTCCATAATCACGCTTCCTTACTCGGCGAAAGTTGGTTGAAATAAATATTTTTCTAAAAGTGTCATGAAGGGATTAGTAGAACCACGTACAGGTCCATCATAATTTTACTACAGTGTTTCTCAAACTTTCAGTATGCAATCAAATTTTTAGTTATAATTTTCATCGCATCCCCCATACAATAACAATACCTTGTATGCACTTTGACTCTAAATCTTCAAAACTACCTCAATTATAAACCGTGGAAATTATCAGGATAAGTATAAAATTTTGTGTTTGCTACTTTTAAGTGATAGGATAAATACTATGTAACTTTTCTATTCTAATTTTTAAATTGGAACATATTGCAAAATAGTTTTCAATTAAATTAAATATTTATTTCTTTAATCATCCATTTCTAAAAAAAGTACAAACGGTATTATAAAAATAATCTAGGCTCTGTTGTTTACTGTGTTATATACATCACATCTGCCATCAACAAAATCCCATTTCGTGTACTATTGCCATTTCCAACATCCTACATTTGGGAAACCGAATTTTCTTCGGTGGCTGATTTCAAAACAAAATATAGATGTCGTTGTGTCCCTCCAGAAAGGAAGGAATGAAAGTTGCCTGAGACAGATTGGACTTCTACAAGATACATAGCGACACTGCCTATCCCCATCTCCATAATTTAGGCATGGAACTGGAGGAGAGGGAAATATTCTCTAGCCCCCTGCACACACGCACTCGTGGCTTCTGCTGCGACCACTCACAAGAGTTTCAGACTTACTGATTTAACGATCACGTACTCCGTGAGTACTCGGAGGGTATTTTGTGTCATTGTTCATCGAACCTAGGCCTTCTGGTCTGGAGTTTGATGCTCTAACCACTAGGCTACCCACGACCAATTTAGATCTAAACCAAATATAGAAAAATAGTTTAGAGTGTCTATTTTTACTACTAAACCTTCCTTTAGAAAGCTTTTCTCTGCAAGATAAGCCCATGACAGTCAATAGTAATTGTTAAACTTTCCCCTAACTTAGTATTGATAAATTACTTAAAAATACATAGGACAGCTGATGCATTTATAAGTATAGTATATCAGTGTAACTGTGCATTTTATTTTATTTTTATTTTGCTCCCTCACAGTAAATTAAAAGTGTAATTTGTTTAAATAATTTTTTTTATTTTTGACTTTTCAATATGCTCGAGCGCCCCATGTACGGTTATCATGCCTCCTAGAGGGTGGTCTCCACAGTTTGAGAATCACTGTTTTACTATTTTGTGTGTGATTTTAAGTTTCAAAATCATGGTCCAATTACTGACGTTTACTGTCATGATTTAGCTTAACATTTTTCTACACAGGGTTATTCCTAACTCCGTCCGAGGAATATGAAAAACCATAATAAGAAAAAAATTAAGAATACAGCAAAGAGGAACATTTGAAGAATGCAGACAAAAAAATACAAGTTTTACTTGTATACCTTACGAGTATTCTGTGTGTGTGTGTTGGCCATTGGTCACACATGGCATACATCTATGGTATAGTCCATTTTCCAGGTAAGTCATTTTTGGAAGCTCGCCTAATTCAACGATGAAGTAAGTGTGTGTGTGTGGAAAGCACTACCGCAAATCACACACAAAATGGTGAGAAGCTCCGTTTTATTGAAAAACGAAGTCATGTTTCTGTAATTATGGAATTAACCACAACTGTGTATCATAGCCAGGTTTACTACATTGGTATTGTCTCTTTGTAGAAAAAAGTGGCACGTGAGATTAAAATAGTGTATAGCATGTTAATTGCTGGTGAATAACTATAGTGTTCCATTATACGATGAGAGCTTTCGGTACCCCAAATGTAAAAATTTAAAGTGGTTTACCTGGCCGGACAAATAATAGATTAGTGTTTCACGTTCTTGGAAGTCAACGAGATATGCAATCTGACAAAGTCATCGCTTGCAGCTATTGCAATCTCCGCGGCTTCTTACATAGATTTTGCGTACGACTTAAATACATTTCATAATTTCAGGAACTTCCAGAATTGGAAACCTAATTCATATATCCCCTTTTCATAATTTAAGTTGTAATTGTATGGATTTCAGGGAAAACATCTACTCTAAAATCATCAACGCAATGTGGCAAAAGATATTTTCACAAGATTTTCATATGATTTTAACTCATTTTAATGATAATATTCGCAATAGCATACCGAGTATTGAAATTTTTCTAAGATGTGTTCTAAGAAAGAGCGTTTTCATCAGAGATTGCTTGAGGATATATTATTAAAATTATAGCTTTTTGGCATGGCTATTTCGGCACCAAGTCATTCAGAACTACATTAAACTAATTCAATCAGAACTAACTGAAATTTTGTAAATCAAATTATTAACTTTACTATAACTCAATGAAACCGCATTAAATGAGGTATTCCTGTATCGTGATTTTATGCGAACTGTTTTAGGAGAAATATAGTTTATTCTGTGCAACTTAAGAGGAAACGAAACTCTTGTTATAAATGTTTGTTGTATGAATTAATATTTTATTGTGTTCTATAGTCTTTGTAAAATATTTTTTTTATTTCTAATGGGCTGCGTATTGGTATTTTACCATTGCAGACCTAGTACATTCCGGGAAGCTGGCATCTCTTTTTAGCACGGCACCAAATAGGTGGATTCCAATCTCCGCAAGGAATTTTGACGCCCAGTTTCCACAACAGAGGTACCTGAGCACTTCACGATGCGAAACTGTACTAGGGTTAATTTTCCCGAAAGCACCTAAGTCGAATAGGCACTCTCGGGCCTTTTACATACCATATAATCATACGATATGGCCGCTGTCGATTTTCTGCATCATGAAATTCCGCCGTTTGGGGCCGGGGTTGAACACGCAACCTTGAGTAGAAACGGCCAGTGACAAACCAGCCACGCCTCCAAGCCGGCTCTTCTTCGTAAAAAATAATAAATTAAAATGCATGCAAGATTTATCAAGAAATTTCTTCTTTCAGTATATGAAATGGGTTTTGCTAGTCATATTCTTATAATTTGCTTATGTGCAGATATATTTATTTCAGCACAAAAAACATAATTAAAACATATGTACGTTTTTCACACACACACATACATACACACACACACACACAATGAACATTAAAAAAGTGTATTTTACTTAATAAAGTTTTATAATTTTGGGGAATACTAAATATGTAGGACAGAAAATAGTTCAATAGATTGAATGAAAAATCAAAAAACTTAAATAATAATACATTTTGCATTTTTTTATCTTAAACTGACATAGGGTCACACCAAATTCTTCATATATTTGAATTAATATGATTTTACAATTCTAAGAATATGCATTATTTTAATTTATATTCTGATTAGATTATGGAAAAAAATTCTATTCCAGATTTTTATGACGTTTCCCATTATGTCTGACTTTCCTCGTATTGTTGTTGTTTTTTGTTTGACAAAATATTTTGCGTTATCCTAATTTTTTTTTTAATAAATAGCCCCCATAACTAAAAAATTCATGACACGAGATTTGTGAAAAGGCCAAACATGCATCATGTCAAGTTTTTTTTTACCAGTCTTGAATGTTTTTAAGGATAAATTTCTTCGTATAACACGGGGAAAATTATTTTAAAAATTCATATTCAAAGTGAAGGATTTGGAGATTTTCTTTTACTAAGCCCATTGCTAAAAACGCATTACTAAAAAGGATGAAAAAACTGTCTAGGTGAAATAGAATTAAAATTTTTATCCAGATAACGAAGGAATTTTTATAACAAAATTACTTATAATAATTCACCATGAAAAAATTTGCATTTTTTTGTATAAATCTTTACGAAATTTTAATTAATAATTTTTTTTAAAGAAACACTTTTTGAGAGAAATATAATGTGTTTCTCCGAAAATAATTTATATAATATAAAAATTGGATTATTTCGGAAATTTGAAATTCTGTGTTTAGATTTATTATTAAATCATTGTTAAATAACGCTTGATGGCACATTCTTTACAGTCTTGACCTATTGATTCATTTTATTCGGTTATGAAATTAACTTTTATTACTTTTTTCTATAACTTACAAACATGAATTCAAAATCAGATAGATTTTATTTCATTGCATACAATTCTTTTAAATCGTTCGGCCAAGTATATTTCTTGAAAGAAAAATGTTTTTTTTTTCTTTCATCGAATTAAATAAAGTATCTTGCTGTAAGAAATGTACTTGAGAGTTTTTGATATTCTTTTGGAAAACAACTCACATTTTTCCTTATATTTATTTGCAATATATTGAATTAAATAAAAATGAACACTTTGAAGATTAACAAATACCAAATGTTGTAAGCTCTTATCTCTCTATATAAAAATGGACGTTTGTATATGACCTCGATTCATTCCAACACCGTTCAACTGATCGCTATAAATATTGTCATGTACATGTATTTTGTCGTGGAGGTTTTTTAATGCTATCCCCTATGTTGCAGATCCCCTCCAGGTGGGACGCTACAGCATGTCAATTTCTGCACGATTCAATTAATCGCCAAGTTGCCAACAGGGTCGCTAAAAATAATTCAAATTTGACTGTGTTGCCAACATTTCTCTATGTTACCATTGAATCGCCATTATAACGTAAGGAATGGCGTTGCTTGCGAATATTACAACTTTAGCGTAAAATAAATACAACAAAAAGTAATATTAACGTATTGCACATCCAGATATAGATTATTTACACTATTTTAAGCGTTTGCATGAAGCGACTTGCATGAAGATGCGCGAGAGTAAATATCGATGCAAGAGGGCTGACATAAATTTACAGGCTGGGATAAGAATTAAATTAGCAATATCACTTCTGATTTTTAAAAAAAATGTGGTAAAGTATGTTAGAGAGTACATTTGTATTAAACTGATTCTAAGGTAAAATGTGCATGCAGCTATGCAATATGCAATTATATATCTATCTATCTATATCTATCTATCTATCTATCTATATCTATCTATCTATCTATCTATATCTATCTATCTATCTATCTATCTATATCTATCTATCTATCTATCTATCTATCTATCTATATCTATTTATCTATCTATATCTATCTATCTATCTATCTATATCTATCTATCTATCTATCTATCTATCTATCTATCTATCTATCTATCTATCTATCTATCTATCTATCTATCTGCATACATACATATATATATATATATATATGTAGTATGATAAAATTAAAAAATAACAAGAGAAAATTATACAACCGACAAAGCTAAATGATAGAACCAGATTCTAAGAAACTTAACTATAAAATAAATGGTGGATATAGGTATTGTTTTAGATTTAAAAAAATCGTATGCATAACAGGAAACAGAGTTAGAACTTTAAAATGTAAGAAACCAGAGAAGTCAACGGACTAAAATGGAGACCTATTATGATTTCTAAAGCTGTTGCTGAATTCGGACCGGCAAAATTAGGGTTAAGTATAATATATAAAAAAAATTTTAAAAAAAACATAGCACAGTAAGTAAATCGAATAAAATTATACTACTATTTTATTTAGTTTATATTTTTTATTTTTTATTTTTTATAATGGATGCTTCCACATTCCTGCAATAGGATCTGGTAGACAAAATAAGTATCCTACCCCTGTCCATAGATTAGTGTCTTAAAAAATCCTTGTCATGGATTTCGCTCCTTTAGAGAAAAATGATTCTTTGAGTTGCCTTCTTCCAGAAACATCACATCAAACCATTCGAGAAGGCGAATGATGAACTATGTATTGAAACTTTCTTTGCTCTTCAGTTTTTTGAGCCCTTCTTGAGTATTCAAGGTCATTCTGGCTGATTCTTTCGTTAGTAAACAAATTTCATCTGTGGCCGTTAAAAAGGGTGCTGCAGCGACAATGTTTTCTTTTGAAGGTAATTCTGATGTTTTAATTATTTGTAAGAAAATAGGTAGCTTCTTTTTGATAAAGCATTCATCTAAAGCTTTTGTTTACTGTGTGGCAGTTTCATGTCACGCAGTAGAATTTCTGTTTAGCAGCAAAACAGTCTTCTTTCAACAAGGATTTCCACGAGCTCTCACCCTGACGTGTTTGATAAGAGCTGGTGTTCTCATTGAGCACACGCACACACAAGAACGATTACTTCCTATACGGTTTGTCATGCTATTGATCTCAAAATATCTCTGCCTTGATTGTGAAGGTTATATTAACGTCACACAACAAAGCTGCAAGATGGCTATTGGCAATGGAGCTCAAAGTTTTGAACCATGGTTAAGTGACGAAGATGAGCTGGAAACCCTTCCTAACTTCCACACCACATCAATGGGAGGACTTTTGAGTCTCGACAGATTTAACCTGACACGGCCCCCTCTACACGGCGGGTCTTTAGCGGCACCGGGCTCAAACGCATAACCTGCCAGCCACACGTTCGTGATCTTCACCACCAGACTACTAAACACACTACCCTTATGTCTCAAAAGAGAGAAAAAGAATAGTTTACTCTTATCTTTTAGAAAGTATCAATCATGTAAATTATTGCACTTATAAAATTTTAAAATATAAACGAGATTTTTTATCGATATATGTAGAATACCAGTCTAAAAAAACATTAAATTTGGTAAGATATAAGACTAATTAATGCCTTTGAAATAAGTTTATTTTGTAACGGAAAGTTTGAATTTTGTTAATTCTCTGCGGTTAAGTAGATTGAATACTTTTTTAAATATTATTAAGTTGGAGTGACCTTGTTGATAGACTTAGTCCAATTTACTCACCAAAAAACAGCCAAGAAACCCAAAATTGGCAACCAAAATAGATGCAAGTAGCCAGCTCCACATAATTTTATTTGATTAGAAAACACAAAAAGTTTCTAGAAGATTCTTCCCAGTTTAAATAAGGATAGTACACTGAAGCAACATAGAAGTCAAACATAAGACAGTGATTGTGCACTTCATTTGCATTATGCGACATTTTAAATACAGATTTGAATTTTGCTGGGTTAATTTTTTTTCGAATCGGTGTTATTGTTGATTTCTACATGTTTCTATTAAATTTTTCCTGTTGAAAAAGAAAGTCTACTGCAATTAATATAGAAATCCAGAATGAAAGTTATACAGCGTGGTTTTTGAAAAAATTATTTGAATTTCGTTGGTAATTGATTGGAAATAAAAAATTAAGGTATCCGAACACGTTGAAAATGACCAAATTCAGTCAAGACATATATATATTTGTTTTTTTTAAAATTTTATTGAATATATAGCTATCTTTTGACTTTACCGAAACATACTTTGTTTGTTTCTACACTACCTAGAGGCCAAGTTACAATCCATTTTATAAATTTAGAAAAACCGGAAGTAGGTTTTTGATCTACCAGAAGTGGGCATTTAAATTGCTCAAAATCTATCATGGCGAGTCTGATAACTCAAAATATTACAAATGTATTTCTATAAAACTTTTTTTGAACCTGATACTTATATTATTTTCTAGAGAATGTACTAAAATATTTTTTATTGTATGAATACTTTTTGAGTTATGGCTTGTTATTTAAATAATGGACTCATAAAAAATGTAACATTTCTTATCTAACATTTCTTATATTTCTTATGTTATTTCTTCTCAATCAGGGCTAAAATTTTCAAATTTTAATAAAAAATTAAAATTTTAGTACGTTTTCTAGATAAATGCATCTAATTTGTTTTAGTAATACTTTTACTAATATATGTTTATTACTTTATTCTCTAACTGCTTAAAAGTTTTTCAAAAATATTGCTAAAATTTCCCTTATATTTGTAATTTTTTAAAATTCAGGTAATTTATTTTAAATTTTGATACTTTAATAGTAATATTTATTTGTATTGAGTCCTAAAAGAGCATTTATAATATTTTAGTATGCTATTTTGTTAAAATTACTACGAACTTGTTCGGACACCTTAATCAATTTATATGAAAAAAAGCAAATACCTTGGTTGCATTTGAATGCTGCACTTCGTGGCAGTTATTCACACATTTATTAGATAAATATTTTTTACGATATCTCAAGATGTATAATAAATGAAATGCTGTTTAGAACTTCAGAACAGGCTTCATAGATGTCACAACAACAGGGTGGGAACAATCGTCACAGTTCCTCTAAATTTTCGGAATAAATAAATTTCTGGAAAAAAATTTAAGCAGTCAACAGAACCAAAGAGTCATTTTTTTCATCAACCACTGTAGTTTTTTGGTGTACACTAATATCCGCGTGAAGATACCCAATATTCAATCAAAGAACCTCCTAAGACCTTTTATAATGGGATGTTCGGCAAATGATACTGTTGTCTTTAGGTTCCATGAAATTTTACGTTTATTTTGTTAGAGAGATTGATGAGATGTTGAAGTTTTATTGGCTAAAAAGGACTTCTCAAAAGTCTAATCCTATGGCAAAACTTCACTTTCCAAATACTTTCTCTAAACACATATTTTTCTTTGCTTTCATCTAGGAACAGATTTCATAAGATAAAGTTTATCATTTTTTTTGCTTGTTTTTAGTCGATAAATATTGACCACCACACATTCCTGAGAACAATTTCATTGATGGGTTTTCTGCTGCCAGCCAGAAATCATAGAAAAGTGTTTTCGGTTTCTTATAGAACTTGCAAGTTATTGACTGAAATTTCGGGAGTTTTGAGATTTTGAGATCAGTAAAAATCATTCTCATACTTCGAGTAATAAATCCCTAAATTCTTTGAAGGTCTTTACAAATTCTCATTTAAGAACGGCAAATGCTTTTTAATCAGCCCTTTTTTCTTATTTTTAGGACGAAAGCATTTGATTTTTAAATCGAAAGATATTCATTTGGAGTCTTTTTGGAAATTTTTTTATTTAACATAAAAACATATTTTTTTCTTTTTAAACAGTGGCTTGAAGTTTACGAAAAACATCACAACCAATGTTTTCAAAAGTAATTTGTTTCTAAAAATATTTGCATTGATTCTGAGTCAAACATTTTACAGGCCGCTATTATTAATCTTCTTCAACAGTACAACAGACCAAGGGTGTCTCCGTAATCCTTCTACATTTGGTTCAATTTTAAGCAATATATTGCCAGCGGTTGACTTCCGGAGACCCAAGATATTTCTCAATAGAATCAGTCCAGTTACTATGTAACGGGTTCTATTTGAGCTACTGCTAATCTTCTTGAGGAAAATACTTTTTTTTAATTGTGATTTTAGGTGAAAACTGCTTTTCGTAAAGAGGACATGATTTTATGCAAATGTAAACTTTTACTTAAGGGTCAACCGTTAAGTAGGCGAGTATGAAAATGAATCCCAAGCGAAAAGCATAGTGTGAGCAATCGATGGTCTCACTTCGTAATATTAAATCTAAAGAAAATTTCATATAAAGGTGGGAGACGTCCAATTTACATCTTACGGATTAGCAAGTTGGAATCAGGAGCACCCAAGAGAATAATTAAAATAAGCGCTTCTATCTAAAAGGATTAATAAGTTTTATAGATCCTCGAGTTTAGTTATCAGAGTGTATTCTCATAAACTCTCACAAGTGCTAAGGGCTGAATAAAAGTAATTAACTTTAGATCATGTCTGTTTCTTACTCGAATCCTCATCATATCTAAAATGATGTTTTAACCATCTAATATGGTTAGCCTTTAGAACTTCGACAATATATATATACGGTTTTTTAAATCTGCTTTAAATTTAATAATTATGTCATAGTCTATCTACATCAGTTTAATTGTGTCCAATCGGAGTATTTTTCTCTAAACACCAGCAGTTTATTATGTTTAGATTTATTCAATAATCAGCACTCGTTTCAATATAAAATAATTTATCTAATTAAGGTTTCGTATAATTTGAGTTTTTTTGACATTATTAAAATTGTTTCTAAATCGACTTCTCAGCCCATAGAAACATTTGTTTGCCAAATAAGTAATCTATTATTTACTACTACTAGCTTTATATCATTAGTATTCTTAATGCCAGTTTCAAGGTACTTAAACATATGTACATACTAAAAACTATTAATTTTTGAAGGGGATAGGCCAGTTTCTTTGCGTTAGAGTAAAAAATTTAGTTTATGCTTCGTTAATAGTGAGATCTAATATTTTTGCACACTCCTCATAGGAACCAATATTATTGATAGCAGCTTATTTTGCTCTACCTGTGCCATCAATATTGTCAGTGAAATCTAATAATTACTATTATTAGCACAACCAGAAAATATACATAAAACTCCTTTACAATAAAAGTTCTTTTTAGTTTCTTATTAGTTATCTTTTTAATACTCCAATATCTTAGAAATTCTTACCACAAACATTTAATTGTACTTGTACATAGAGTTGTGAAATTGTTATGAGTTTAAATTCTAGGTATTTTACAAAGGAACTGAAAAATAACAGGTAAATATTAAGACCCTTTTTAAATTCTTTAACTTTTTTATTTGAGTTTTAGAATCGTTTTAATTGTTTGTTGGTATACAGTAGTGGCCAAAGTTGTGGACACTTTTTAAAATTGTTATGTTCTTTTAGTTTGTATGCTTATAGAAAATGTTACGTTGCACAAAATGCAGTCTTTTATGTCATTTTAAAGATAATTGAATACTAAATTCAACACAAAAAACAAAATTCAAACATTTGCAACACAAAAAAAACTATAAAGCTATAACTATCGACATACATTAGATACTGATGAGAACAATGAGTTATCAATCCTCGGTAAATTAGCCTTTTCTTTTCATTGCACCTTCACATCAATGTTTCATTGAGCTAAAAATAGTTTTAAGCTCATTCTTCGTTATTACAGATGCCAGAAAACAATTACATCCTCAATTAGTTTTTTTTTATTTGATGGGTACCTCATTCGGACAAGAGTTTTCAAACGGTACTACAGGTGTTTGATAGGATTGAGGTCAGGATATTTCCTAGCCAGGACAACAACTTAATGATCTTAGAGCGATACCCGTTTTTCGATTACTTTACTGTGTGGCAAGGAGCAGAATCTTACTGAAAAATATATGAAGCATTGTTGGTAAATAGATCCATTATGGAAGGTAGAAGTTTGAGTCTAGAATGTTGTCAATGTATTTTCTTACATTCATTGTCCCATCGATGATATGAAGACGACCAATACCATCTGCTGATGTGCATGACCAAATCATAAAACTATGTGGGTACTTGACAGTTGCTTGGATGCAGTCAAGATTTAGCATTTTTCCTATTTTACGTCTTACATATTTTCGGCCATCACTACCGAATAACGATATCTTAGTGTTATCCCTCCATATAACTAGTGACCATTAATCATTAGTTAATTAGTGTGTTCATTTGACCACTGTAGTCTTTTTAGCGCTGCTTATTGAGACAAGGCTTATTTCGTAGAATTCTACTTCTTACTTGAACATCTGCTAATGTTCTCCAGCAAGTTTTTGAAATGACAGAAACACCAGCATCATTCAAATAACTTCTGAGGCAGTTAATGACGTTCTTCTTTATTGGAAGAACAAATAGTATTTTTTTCTTCTGTCATTAACATATGGGATGCATCTTTTTCCGACCTTTTCCTTCTTCGTTTTTTTATTAAATTTGTCATCTTAAACAAAATTTTCAGTCTCCAGATGTAGTCACTGAACTACAAAACTAACTTGTAATTTTAACATAGGAAAGACCCCTTTCTCGTCATACACCTCTTTCTAAGTATCCAATATACTATATTATTTGATGTCATTTCTTCTTAACTAAAACCATTTTTGTCCTGGCTAGAAAACAGTCCTGACATCAATGCTATCAAAAACTAGTTGCACCGTTTGAAAACTCTTGCCCGAATGAGGTATCCACAAAATAAAATTGAAATAATTGAGGATATAATTGCCTAGTGTCATCATGTAAAAACGAAGGAAGAGCTTAAAACTGTTTTCAGCTCAGTGAAACATCGATGTGAAGCTGTAATACAAAATAAAGGCTACCCCACTGAGCACTGATAACTCATCGCTATCACCAGTGTGTCTAATGTATATCGATAGTTATTGCAACATATTTTTTTTTGCATCGAAAATATCAACATTTCATTTTTTGTATTGGATTCAGAATTAAATTTCTCTTAAAATGATATAAAATACCTTGCCTTTTGTGCAACACAACATTTTCTATAAGCATACAAACTAAAATTATGTAAAAATTTTAAAAAGTGTCAACAATTTTGTCCCCTATTGTATATTTCAGCGACAAATCAATGCTTACTTCTTCCGATAGAATTTAAAGTAATTTAGTTATCATTTAGTTATCATGGCAATTATTTTCTACTTGAAACATTCAAGCTTTTACAAAGTAAGCACACAAGAACAGCTTGCAAAATTTCATTCCATTCTTTCTTATTTATACGCAACTACATCACCAAACAATAAAACTCTTGAGGGGATTCGGCATGGGGATTTAATTTCTGTAAATGCTTTGGTAACAGAAACCAACAAAGAAATAAAACCCTTAATTTATTTAGCTCAATAAATTCACAGAAGATTCATGAGAATTATAAGGTAATTGCGAGTTTCACTTTATGACTATAAGTAAACGTCTTAAAGGGTATAATGAGAAGTTAATACAATTTACAACTAAATGAATTTGTGGGACTGGGAATTATTCTACACCTATCGTCGTTGTGTTCAAAATCAAATCAGCTGAGGAACTAGAGTAGAATCTGGCAATAACCTTCTGCAGTAAATAAAGCAATCAACGATATTAATTTCCCTCTTGGCTTCTTCTTGACTCTGTCAAGAATTAATTTAGGGAATGCGTTCCAATTTAATTATTCGTATATTTACGTCCAAAAATCCAGGGTACATGAGTTTTCCGGAAAAAATAAAATAGACTGGAAGAACTTCAAGCTTCCTAAAAATAAAATCGATGTTGAAGTAAAAGATAAATTAAAAATTAAATTAATGCGAGATTCAAAATAAAGGGGCGAGATTCATAAAAACTACTGAACTTTAATATAGTAATTAAGAAAACATACCTGCGAAATTTTAAGCTTGCAGAAAGAAGCGTTAAAACGAGAATTTTTATCTAAGACATTCCTGTTCCACAGTGTTTGGAGTAAATATTGCAAGCCCATTGTTATTTGTGTTTATAAGTCTAAAAGTTCAAAAGTTGTATTTTTTAAATCAAAAACTACTCGTAACTCCCTCCTTTTGGAGTCGGTTTCCACAAAATTTGTCCTTAGCTGATCTCTAACATGAAAGAAATATGTCTACGAAATTTCAAGTCTCTATGACTAATAGTTCCGGATATATCGTGGTGAGTGATATGTGTGCAAGGTATATACGTAATAGAATTCAAAAGTTCCCGGTCTGAGTCTAAAACTTAAAAAATATTTGCAATTAAACTGCTGAAACACATCCTCCTTCGAAATTAGACCTTTAAATAACAACACACTTTTGCCATGGCTTGTAAAGGTCATCAAATCATTTCTAGAATCCATTTTTAGCCATGCTCTTTAATTCAACTTGCGAGGCACTTTTAATTTCATATGCAGATTTGTTTAAAATGAGGGGATTGATATGTTGACTCACCCTATGCATGTCAAGATCCTTAGTCAGTATCCAATGACATGGCCTAGGATATCCGAACTGATTCTATACTACTGTTTGTAGCCTGTTCTTACGTACCGCCACCGAAACCTATCCGATGTTGTCAGCGGTGCGAGCAGTCTGCAGACGTCAAGAGCGTTTGTCTTCTTCGATACTTTCCTTGCCTTCTCTGAAACATCTATGCCCCTCAAAAGCTTGCGATCGCGATAATGTATCACAGCTTTACACCTGCTTCAATATTTCGTAAATCTCCGGAGAATTCTTTCCGAAACGAACACAAAAATTGATATCCATTATCACAACTTCTTTCAATCTCCGGTGATTAAATATATCCGCCTACAAAATATGACGCTATGATAACCCCCCAAATACATGATATTGATCAAACTTTTTTTAGAAAAGGAGAAGAATGCAATAACACAAAAATGTTATTGTAGTCACTCTACTGCCAAAAAATTTCCATGACATATCCTCAGTCCGGAAAATTTTGAATCCTACTAGTATATACATTTATGTGTATGTATAATGTTTGAGGTCAACATCCAGCTTTTATTAAAAACAATTTCATTCAGCGAGCAATCGACACGTCTTACACTGAGAGAAAATGGACGTCAAGTGAAGATTTTAATTTGGTTGAATTCTTTTGTCCAGGACTTGTCAATGACTTTTTTTATATGGAAGCTATAAAAAATCATGAGCTAGGATCAAAACTTTTGTTTGGAATATCTGTTCTGAGATATAATTAGGTGTGTTTAATTTATATATATATATACATTAAACACACGATTATATATATATATATATATATATATATATATATATATATATATATATAATGACTTCTTCTAACTCTCTTTAACTGTACCCCGTTAAATCATTTCCTAGTTCTTTCGCATCTTAATCTAATTGTTCGCGCGCCTAATCTTAATCGTAATCTAATTGCTCGCGCGTATAATCTTAATAGTAATCTAATTGCTCGCGCGCATTTACATCCAATCACGACTCCTGTTACAAAAGAGTCGTACGACCTTCACCGCCAGTATAAAACTCGGATCACACGGTTACGCCGCCCTTTTTCGCTTCTTGTCTCTTGTCATCATGTAGTCTGCTGCAGCTAGTGTTTGCGTATTGTGTGTGTCTATTTGTGATTACGTACATCTATGTGTCGTCCTTGTCTTGCTTAAATGTTTTCAAGATGTATAATAAACAGATTTAATTAACCTCAAGAATGTTTCTTCAATATCAGTTTAAAGAATCCATTCCAACGAATACGTCGTATCAATATCGTCATATTGTATATATATATATATATATAATGTACACTGAAGAGCCAAAACATAATGTCCGACCCTACATTTTGTAATGAACGCGCCTGGATGACGTGGAAGGCACATAATCAAATGGAAGTGGTATTTAACTGCTGCTGGAGAGTTTGAAGAATCATTCTTTCCCTACTTCTGTGTGTTATGGGAAAGGCTGTGGATCTAAGCGATTTTGATAGAGAGCAGATTGTAATGTCTCGAAGGCTCGGAACAAGTATTTCCGAAACTGCACGACTCGTGAGTTGTTCGCAATCTGCAGTTGTTAGTACTTATGCAAAGTGGATGAATGACGGGGAAACCAGCAGTAGACGACATGGTGTTGGACGTCCACACGCTATCCAAGTAAAAGGTCGCCGGAGACTGTCTCGCATGGTGAAGCCAAATTGGTGCCAGACAGGGACTCAGCTGACAGCCTAATACAATGCAGGCCAAGGAGAATAGTATTGGAGCACACTGTTCAGCGGACACTGTTGGAAATGAGGCTACGCAGCAAATGTCCCACTCGTGTGCCTTTGCTGAAGAAACGTCATCGCCAACTGTGCCTGCGCTGGTCCCGGGAGCATCGCGACTGGTCCATGGATCAGTGGGAGAGAGTTGCCTGGTTAGATGATTCACGGTTGGTCATTCATCACACCGATGGCCGTGTCAGGATACGCCGTCTTCCAGATGAACATTTGCTCCCTCAATGTACATTAGGTCATACACAGGCCGGTGGTGGTGGTATTATGCTTTAGGGAACGTTCTCTTGGGCGTTTCTGGGACCCGTGGTTGTGGTAGAGAAGACCGTGAATACTACAGGGTATCTGAACATCGTTGCGGACCAGTTGCACCCTTACATGGCCTCTGTTTTCCCAGCTGTAAATGGAATGTTCTAAGAGGACAACGCCCCGTGTCACAAGGCTAAAATTGTGTTGAAGTGATTCCAGAAACATGATGCTGAATTCCAGTTAATGTCATGGCCACTTAACTCACCGAATCTCAATCTGAAGAACACATTTGGGATGTCATGGGACGGTAGCTCAGAGTTCAAAGGCCACCAATTCTCAATATCTCAGATTTGTGTGACCATTGCTTAAACATCTGGTACAATCTGTCTCCGGCCATCTACCAAGGACTTGTGGCATCCATGCCAAGGTGGGTTGAAGCTGTGTTGCGTGCCAAAGCTGGGCCAGTTCGTTATAGACAGGTGTCATAATGTTTTGGCTCTTGAGTGTATATATATAAAGAGAGAGAGATACACAGCTATTTTTAATCTATTAGACAAAGTTGTACAAATTCCTTCTAGTATCATTCAACAAATATTTAACGAATAAACCTCGGATGACGGGAATTAATAATTTAAGGACATTTATTGCTTCACAAAACAAGAGCGATTGAATTTCTCAATATTTTAAGACATTTGAAATTTTAATAACTTTGAGAAACATCCAAGAAAAATTCTATTTTCTTTCGGTTACCTTTTCATCATCAAGTTTAAAACTATAAATATTTTAGTAGGTGTTTATAAATAGTTTAGACTTTGCAAGTTATTTTTCGCAAAAACACAATTTGAGCGTGTTAAACTGTTATGTGTATAACAGAGATATGTCCTTTTTAGGAAAAAACAAATTCACAACTATTAAAAAACAACCTTGAAATGAATGCATCTCATGAATTTTATAATGAGATTATGCATAACATATATATATATATATATATATATATATATATATATATATATATATATATATATATATATATATATATGTATATTTATATATATATATATATATATATATATATATATATATATAAATTTCGAATAAGAACGTTAATTATTTCTATACCTAATAAAAAACTATAAAAATTTTGTCCCTTAAAATGCATCGAAAATCTTTCCTTCTCTCCAGCATTTGTAAAATATAGGAGAGATATTCTAATATTTTACTGTTAATAACATAAACAGTTTAATCTTATAACGTATCAACGGATATATCTAAATTTTTTATGACGTTTAAGTGTTCATATTTGCCTTGAAAATTTGAGATTTACTTCCTTCGAAATATGTACAAGAATTTTTCTCTCACTCTTTTATCCCCAAAGAACTTACCAGAATTATGATATTTCCACAAATATTTTCAATTTAAAAAATGATGGTGTATAAAAAAATTTCAGAACCAGAAAGAGATGAAGAAACAAATGTTTATGCATTGTAATATTGAAGTTATTTACACATCCCGTTTATACATATAAATTCAAAGAGCGCGTTTGAAAAAGATTTGTTGCTGTTGTTACTTATGCCGCCAGACGGACAGTAACATCAGATCAAGGCCTGCAAAATTAATCGTGGCAAGGGTCTAGTAATACGCGTGCCGTTAACCGTATTTTTGACCATTATACAGCCGATTTAGCTCGGTTCTACCCCAATTTTGAGGGAGAACACCCTATGAGCTGTCAGAGACCTCCCACCTATCTTCCTCTTCCTTTAAACTTACGAGAGACTTCCGGCTCAACCATTCAAGAGAAACAAAAGTACAATATTAGAAGTTTTTTTATTTTTAGGGGAAAGAAAAAAATTAGGCTCACAGGTGTATTCTATTAAAATATTAACAAGATAACCTCATTCAACCATAAGTTCTAAAACGAAATTTTGACATCTTCTGTTGTGACTCAAACGCATCAAACGATTTTAAATTTCATCGTTGGAAATCGTTTGCAATACTTTTCAGAAAACTGTATAACATCAAGCATGTTGTTCTAAATTAGGCGTTGTAGAATGAACGATGAACAGAAGAAATACAGCAATTATTTATTTTATTCAAAAAATGGATGACTTCATTGATTTTTTTTATTTTCTTTAACATTTAGACATCAAAAATTATTACGTTATTAATCAAATACGAGGTGAACTTGCGATGTAAACAATCTACAGATTATTACAATACAGGAATTGTAATAATTCTTATATTGAGTGTGTGAGAGTTATATTTACGTAGCACTATAAAGCTGCGCAAAGGGTATTGGCTAAGCACCAAGCAATTTTGAACCATGTTCAAATGACGAAGACGTCACTTGAACTGCTCCCCCTCTCCTAACTTCAATACCACACCAATTGACGATGTTTGAACCTTTACAGATTTAATGCGCAATGGTCCGTTCTGCACGGCGGATCTTCAGTGGCAATGATACACCAGCCACGGGTCCGTTACCTTGAGCACCAGTCTACCACGGTCACACTATAAATATAGGACCTTACATTCAGATATAATCCGAAAAAATACACATAATTAAAGGGTGTATTAAAATACTGAATAACTAATCTACAGATTAATTGTTTGTAATTCTACTAAATAAAACAATCAACAAGCAATATTTTTTTTTGAGAAATAGAAAACCTTTTTTTGTACATTTGGTTAACGTACAGATTTTTCAATATCAAAAAGAAGAGTAGAACAGAAAGTACTAAGTAATCCAATTTATTTTTAAAATTCAGCCCTTCCAAGCAAATCTTCCCTATGGCAGAAAAACCAATCTGAGTGTCTGAATGTTTCTCCAAGAATGAAGTCCAAAATTTCTTCACCTCAGTTTTGAATGCCGGCACAATATTTCTACAATATACCGAAAGATTTGATTCTACAAAAATGCTCCCATTGTGTTCGAGCTGATTACACACAAAATGTGCCGACTTTTTACGAGTAAGGCCATTACCTTCAGATCGACCAGGGAACCGTTTAAGGCTCTCTATGGGCAATTCCTTAGATTTGGCAGCGAAAGTGCAGCGGAAGAATTCCACACGCATTTTCCCAAAGTACATAAATATGCTAATGCATTTCATGAAGCACATAAAATATCTCAATTGACTTCACTCTGTGTGCGTTGGGCTCAGCTTTCCTTGATGTTTAATTCATCAGGGAGCAGCTTACTCCTATCTAATGTTTATCAAATCGTCAGTTTTTCTGAGCAGACTGTAGGTGATATTCCCTGCCGCTGAAAGAACACACTTTTATCGGAATATTCTATGAGAAATCAAGAGAGTTGTGGTATAAAGCAGCGTGCATGCTTCTTGCAACATTTCTGAGGAATTAAAGATAATCAGAAAAACACGCAGTTGTTAGAATATACCTCCACTTTTATAATTGTGTAAAATCTCGCATCAAAATCAAAACGTAGGCCACCTCTACACGTTCACTGATTCCAGAACAAAAACATTACAGATGATTTTTTTTAAACTTGGTTTTGTAACAATATTGAAAATAATAAACCAATGTATATTATACATAGTTGAGGGTCTAGTCCATATCTTAAAGACAATTTCGAGGATAGAAACATCTTAAATAATGGGACAAATGGGCCCAGCTACGACGAAAGCATTTTCCCATTGTGGACTCGACCTCAATTAGATCATGATCTGAATAATTTTAACCGTCAATTGCTTTTCTTGAACACATTCTCCGAAAAATAAAAATTCAAATTATATGCTAACTGGTAGCAGTAGCAAAAAGGCATTATTATCTCATGTCTGTTATTCCTGCCTAGGCCTACAACCACACACCATCATTCCTCATTTAGCTGAAAGGAGGAAGTCAGTCGAGCCGAATTGTGCTTAGGTATGTGGGATTGTGAGTAAATCTTTTATCCATGTTTGTGGCAAGCTACGTTTTTCCATAAGTATTTGACAACTATATATTGTCTTATTAAAAGGGTTGCAAGTGGGGCCTTCTTTTGCATAGGGACTCGGGGCTACAATAGGTTCTGATAGGTCACGGTTCCAGTAGATTAATTCAGCTATAATTTATTTATACAATTAGATATGTTACCGTTAAAGTGCATCAACATGAGGAGTGTTCTACATGTTAGGGGCAATTCATATACTTCAATTATTTCATAGAATAACTAGGTATTTCATGAAATAACTAGACAAGTCAGTTAAAGTATATAATAGATGAAAAATCTCATACTCTACCTAGTTATTTTATGAAATACCTAATTATTCTATTGAGTAACTAATGGTAGACCGTTAAAGTGAAAAATAAGACATTTCAAAGTTATTTTATAAATTAATTGATCATAAATAGCAAAAACCTCTAAAAAATACATTGCATCCTTATTGCGGATGATTAATTAATAAATAATAAGGAAAAACAGAGGATATAATTTATTATTGATTACATTGCTAACATTAGTTAAACAGAAAGGCAAAAAAAATACATACTTCTTGAACTTCAAATATATCATAATGCTGATATAACCAGCATTAATTTTTGATAAGCATTAATTTTTCTGCCCTGTCTTAGCAATTTTTACTTTTGCTACCAAAGTTATTAATTTTTCACAAGTGCAACACTGTTTGCCTTTATCCCACGCTTATTTAATGAAGATTCAAATCTCTACTGCATTAAATCTGTCTTACAGATATGTCCCCCATTCCTGCAGAAGTCATTGCTTGAAAATAGGTTTCAAAAATATTCGTTAACAATCCAAAATGAAAAACGCTAACATAAATGCACCGCCTCAATTCGACTTTTAAAACCAACTGAATAAAGGGTACACTCATTAAAGCGTCATCGCAAAGCAGTTACAAAAGGTTCAAAACTGATAAAAAGTAACTAGAATCGGTTCCAAGAACATTCGCGTGTGTTGCATTTCATACTTTAACGATCAAGTAATCGATATTCTATAGAATTCCCCAGCTAAATTGTAGAATTTAATAACTTTATATTTTTAAGCTAATTTGTTTAGTTATTTCATAAAATACCTATTTATTCTATGAAATAACACATTTAACACTTTAGCATTTGCAGATACATTCCCACAAAATTATACAAATGAAATACGCTTATTGACAAGGCATTAAAAAAAAAAAAAACGTTATGTGAGTCGTCGATGAATAGGATTATAATATCGAGTACACAGGATTTCCGGGCTCTAACCTCCAATCTGTATTTTTAAAATGACTGAGATACTATTAACCGTTAACATGGATAAGAAACTACTTAAAAATAATTTTTAAAAAATGCTTATCAAATTCAAAATACTAAAGTCGAAAAAGGGATTTGAATATAAGATTACTGATAATTCAGTTAAAAACAGTGACAACTTTCAAAAAATGCTGCAAATTACAAAAAAAAAAAGTTTTTTTTATCCTCAACAAAAACTAGACACATCGAGGATTTACATATTCTAAAAAAAGAAAGAAAAAAAATACTAAATACTCCTGAATATACTCCTGAAAGGAAGTAAGTAGTGTAGCCGTAAGATTAAAAATAAATAAGTAAAAATAAAAATAATAAAAATAAAAGAAATTGATAAATAAAATTATGTGTACGTCAAAACAGAAGCATTTTACTTTTATATTTTTAAAATTATTTTAACATAGAAAGAAAAAGTAAAAATACGTACGCTTTTCAATTATAATTAGTATTGAGAAATAATGATAAATGAAATAAAAAAAGAGAAGAAATAAGTAAAAACTTAGTAAAAATAAATTAACAAAACTAGTAAGAAAAATAAAGTAAAAATACATATAAAACACTTGCAAATTTTTAATACGGTTTGCCAAGCTTTTCATTGTGCCGCCTAAAACAGAATATTTAATCAACTATATTGCTTTAAATCGAAATAAAGCGATCATTGCGTATAATCCAAAATTATTTTAACCAATGGGTAAGTAGATAGGCTTTCATTTTTCAACACACCACCTATTACCATTCCTTAATCAATTATATTGTGCAAATTTTGACGAAAGCGATTATTCGATGTGAATGATAATTTTTTTAACCAATGTGAAAACAGATCGACTTTGGTTTTCATTGTAATGCCTTCTTTAAGACAGTTAATATCAACTGTATTGCTCAAAATTTGCTGAGAGCTGTCTGTCATTGGATGTAATGCACAGTTACTTTTATCAAAGTCACGATAGATTGACTTTTAGTTTCATCACACCGTCTGTACAGAATATTTTATCAATTTTATTCAAATTTTGATAAAAGTGATCATTGAATGGTAATAATAATACTTTTAACGAATGTCAAAATTGATCGGCTATGATTTTTATTGTACCGCCTCTCTCTAATACGGTATACTTAATCAATTACATTCCTCAGATTTCAGTGAAAACATTTATTGGATGTTAGTAATAATTATTTTAACCAATGTCACAATTATCAACTTTATATTTACTGTACCGCGCCTACTTATTTACAATGAATCAATTATATTGTTCAAATTTTAGGGAAAGCGGTCACTAGATGTAATCAACAATTATTTTAACCAATGTCACAATACATTGACTTTGACTTTCACTGTGTGGCCTATTACAAGATAATTTATCTGTGTCATATTGCTCAAATTATGATAAAAAATACTCACGGATTTAATACACAGTTATTTCAACCAATGTTTTAAAAGAACAATTTTTTTCTTAGTATTGTCTTTAGGATATTTATATAATTGTATTGCTCACAATCTATTAAATACGCTTATTGAAATAATCAGTCAACATAAGTCCGCCTCTATTTACAGGCCTTATTTTTAAAATACTTCTGATTCGTTGTAGCAATTCTTAACAATTATACTAACACACCAACGGTTATTTTTACAGAGCCGCTTTCTTGAAGATTTTAATTATGTTATTGCTCATATTTTAATATAAATATTTATTGGATGTATATAAGGGAGAATTATTTTAACTAATGTCTCTGAAGACGTCTTTTACCTTTACATATAATTCAAATTTCATGTTTTCAGTTTCTTAAATGTCTTATCTGAATTTAGTTTCGTACTATACTGTTCGAATTTACTGGAACAAAGTTATTTTTTTCTTGTCTGAGTTGGTGTGATTACAAGCTTTGTCCCGAACTACTTCAAACAGGTTATATCTGCCCACAAGTAATGTAACGGATCAACCTTGGCAGTTATTTACTCGTTTGATTGGTTATAGTACAGTAGTAATTTAGTTGTGAGCCTTTCAGTGTGCTAGCTGGTGGTTATAATTTTGCGTTCCACGTAACCCTTGTTACTTTTGCTTGTTCAGAGAAGGATATTACTCCGAAGAAGCGTTCTAAAATAATCGCTCTTAATGAGCACACTTCTATGAATGTGAGAGATATAACTACGGTAGTCGGTGTGGGCAAATTAAGTGTTTCAAGAATTGTAAGAACATTTCAAGATTCCTGATCATCATCCCCCAAAAATATATATATATGAGCTCAAATGGTGAATAACTTCAAGAAATGGTGATATTCTAATAAGAAATAACAAAATAAATCGAAGTAAAACAAGCACAGACCTTCGAATGGATTTATTGGAATATGGTGCTGAAATACCTCAACTGTACAGAAAAAGGTTATGGAAGTTAGCCGTAAGGCATCAAGATCGAACGAAGAAGTAGTTTCTAACTCAGATGATGAAAAAACTGTTAGTGCAGACCAAAAATACCTATCCTTGACTGTTAACAACTAGAAGAAGGTGATTTTCAGTGATGAAACGCATTTATTTGTGCAAGGTTATAAACCAAGCGTAGTTAGACGAAGTGAAGTTGAAACTCTACTGACAGATCATATTCAACAAACAGTAAAACACCCTTCTAAACAGATGTTTTGGGTTTTTAAGCAACAAATGGCACTGAAATCTTAGTTCCTTTTAAAGGCATGAGGAATTACGTTAAATAAGTAGGAATATTATACAGTAGAATTGTTCCATTAATGCAAACATTTGACGGAACATTTCAACATGATTTGGCTTCTTGTCACAATCCGATATTGGTCTAGACTTTTATGCTATAAAATAAAATAAGAGTGCTTAGTTGGCATGATAATCCACCAGCTCTAAATTCTATTGAGAATTTATGACATATTCTCAAGAATCGTTCAGCTAAGATGAGTTGCACGTCAACAGAATAATTGATAAATGTGCTGTACTAGTGTGATTCCATGAGAAAGTTAGAAAATTGTGCGCTGCACTAGTGGAGTCAATACCAATACGAGATGAAGTGGTCATTTCTGCTATTGGAGAACACATAATTCGTACTAATATAGAGATTTTTCTTTCTATTTAGGTTATGTAAGGATTAAAAGCTACGGTTTAAAAAAATCATTTTTCACCAACATTACAGTATTATTTCGAACATTACAGTAGCATAAATGGTTTTCGATATATTTATTTATTTTTTTAATTTTACTTTATTCATGCACAAGAATCTTTAAATTTTACATTGTCAATATCCATACATAAACTCTACATGCAAGTTACTGTAAGAAATTTATTGCAGCGGTTCTTAAGCTTTTGATCTCCGCGGACCCCCTTTAAATATCAGACTGGCATAGTGTACACCCAAAATTTTGAACAGCCCTCCCTGACTTAATAGTCTTGACCGAAATACATGTTTTACTAAGGTATTTTTCAGAAAAGGCAATTAAATGATCTAGTCTAAAATTGCACATTTTCCAATTTTTCCACGAGGCATTTCAGTGTTTGTAATTGAGGAAAATCTTAACGTTTTATGAGAGACACCGGGACCACCTAGAAAGGTGTTGCGTACCTACAAGGGTCCGCTGACCACAGTTTAAGGTACCCGACTACTTGCATCAACATTTTTTTTAAAATAAAGTGAGATATGGTAATTTTTTTTGTAGAGGAAGGGGAATAAGGTTTGTGTTTGTTTTAAGAAAAGTTTGCTAGAATTAAGAAGAGAAAAAGAACTTACTACTACAAAAATTGGAAAAAAAATGGGTAAAAGTTTACAAAAAAAACCCCATAAAAAAGGTTTATTCTGTACCAAAAGTTTATGAACAAATTTCCAATTCTGATGTGTTGCTATGTTATTCATTTTTAAAATGATTTTCCCGATATGAGATTTTTAATTTTTACAAAAATGAAATTATATGAAATTGCTTTAAAAAAAAACAGCAATAATATTCACATAAGAGACCGTTAATTTTGTAATAAAACAGTAGTTGATAAATATAAAGGTAAGAAACACTTATAATACTATACAGAGCATGCACAAAAAATTCATTTAAATATTTTCCATACTTCTTTAGCAATTGCTGGCCCCGTTCGAGCATTTTCAAAACAACACATTTCGAGTATAACGCTTTTAAAGTATGACATCTTGCGCTAAGTAATGATATCTGCTTTTACTAAAATGCTTCCAGTTTTCGTTCTAGTTAACGAAAAATAAGGAAATTGATATTTTTATAAAGCTAATAAGATGATTTACAAATAAAATTATATAAAAAATTGTCCATTTTTGCCAAAATTCGCAATTTCAGGGTAGTCAGATACCTTAACGTTATATAAAACTCCGTGGACTCTAAAAAACCATAGTGGACTCCCAGGGGTCCATGCACCACACTTTAAGAGATGCTGATTTATATCAATTACTGTAGATTATAGTATTATATATATAGATATAGATATAATTCTAAATTATATAAACTAATGCATTTTTTAGTTAGGATAATGAATAAATTTTGCATTGAATATAAGTGTACTTTAATGAAAGTAAGCTGTATGTTACCATATTTTTATTAACTCGCTTTCTTGTCTGTCCGGGTGGAATTTTGTAATTGACTTTAAAGTAATTTCCCGATGAGCTAGAGACTTGCAATCTGATCCATAGCTCAGAAGTGGATGACAAAGTTGGAAAATGGAAAAGAAAGAGTTTTAGTCTTGAACTCGGGCATCCGAGGAGGCAGGCCCCGATTTTGACAAAAGGCCCGTAACTCTGGAACTTACACAAACAAAGACCATCTGTCGATAGCATGGGTTGAGTCGTGTCTACGTATTCAATTTCGTGGGCTCTGTGGTGAAAGAGGGCCCCCAGAATACTATATTTTTTTTAACTCGCTTTCTTGTATGTCTGTCCGGGTGTAATTTTGCAATTGATTATAAAATAACTTCCCAATGAGCTAGTGGCTTGAAATTTCTACTACTGCTCAGAAGAGAAGAACAATGTATGAAAATGGTTATAAAAACACATGGTACATTAAAAAAGATGTTTATTAAGAAAATTATTTAGACCGAATTTCCTAGCGTCGTATTGAAAATAAAAATGAAAATTTAGTGCATATTAACATTATCTTGGTGATTTCTGTGGGTTTGTTTTTATATCATATAAAACTACAGATAACTTGGAAGTTCTTGAAGAACAATTGTGCTTTATGTTAATGCTGTGTGTAGGATGTACATTCTAAGAATATAATACAAGCTAATATTCAAATATTTCTTAGACTCACGCAATATTGATAAAAGAGTAATTATCCAGAAACTTCAGGGAAATAAAAAAAAATAATTTTTGCTAACAATTGTAGAAAAACAAAAAAATAAACGATGCAATTAATATTAATCTCAAATCTTGTCAATACTGAAGAAAATTTTCATGCAAAAGGACGTACAAAATGCATAGCAAAAGAACCTTCTGGACAAACAACTTTTTTTTATATGGAAAGAATGAGTAAACTTGTAGAGTGAGGGAATATTAATGTCACACTGTTCAGCTACATGAAGGCTTTGGCGACGGACCTCGTCATTTTAAACAATGGTCAAGTGACGAGGATGACACCTTAGCTGGTAATACCTTTTCCTAACTACGACGCCACACCAACGGAGGACGCTTGAACATCGTGCCCCTACACGGCGGGTCTTCAGTGGTACTCCAAGTGCCACGGAAGACTCACCATATGGAAGTGTCCGATTCACGTTAAAAAAAATTCTGTCGATTGTCAAACATACTTTCATTGGTGTGGAAGTTAAGAGAGGAGATGCCAGTTCAAGTGTCATCGTCAGCCCTTTCCCGAGGCTCAATATGACGAGAAGTTTCATCAATTACCCTCGTATTGCTTTATAGTGCGACGTCAATTAAAATGTAACTCACTTATTAAATGTTCAGCCTATCAAAACTGTTCAGCGACTTTGAATCGTCATCCAAAACAAGAGACGTGAAATGTTGCACTCAAAGGTAATTTTATTCCCAACATTGCACGGACTAATACATCAGTACGGCACAGCAAAATCTTTAAAACCTTAATTTTTTTTTATGCAACCTTGACACGATAAAGACTTTAAATAAGAAGAGCAATCATTGCTGGGATATTTGGTGCCTGACGAGTATATCATAGGAACTAAAAAAGGGGTGTCACCTGACAATAATTTCATTGAAAGCTAGGGCGACTTCCCAGAAAAATAGAGTAAGGTACTTTGACTTTGCAAATAAAGTATTTGTGTTGAAGTATTTCTCTTCATTTAGCGCTATACTAAAACGTTCTTTACATTCTGGAAAAGTGGGAAATTGTTCTATCGTCTGGGTTTGGATTTAAAGTATCCGAACACGTTCAGAGAACTTTTTAACAAAATAGCATACTAAAACATTATAAATGATTTTAAGGACTCAATACCAATAAATATTACTATATATTTAACTATCAAAATTTAAAATAAATTACCTGAATTTTACAAAAATCACAATTATAAGTGAAATTTAAGCAATATTTTTGAAAAACTTCAAAGCAATTAGAGAAAAAAGTAATAAACATATATTAGTAAAAGTATTGCTAAAACAGATTAGATACATTTATCTAGAAAATGTACTAAAGTTGTATATTTTTATTAAAATTTTAAAAATTTTAGAGCTGATTGTGTGAACATTATAAGAAATGTTACATTTTTTTGAGACCATTATATAAATAACAAGTCAAAACTCAAAAAGTGTTCATACAATAAGAAATATTTTAGCACATTCTCTAGAAAATAACATAAATATCAGGTTCAAAACGTTTTATAGAAATACATTCGTAACATTTTGAGTTATCAGACTCGCCATGATAGATTTTGAGCAATTCAAATGCCCATTTCTGGTAGATCAAAAACTCACTTCCGGTTTTTCTAAATTTATAAAATTGATTGTAACTTGGTCTCTAGGTAGTGTAGAAACAAAACAAAGTAAGTTTCGTAAAGTCAAAAGATAGCTCTCTTCAATAAAATAAAAAAACAAAAATATCTGTCTTGACTGAAACTTGGTCATTTTCAACGTGTTCGGACACCTTAATTCTTCACTCTGCAGACATATATTTCCCAGATAAAGCTTCTTTAACATGGGGGGTAGATTTTAATTTGTAGCAGTTCCCTTATGTCAGCCCTTCGAACCACATCTAACGTGTTAAATGTGCGCCGGATTTTGAGGAATTTTTTTTCTGTTGTCATAAATTTAGGAAAAATCACAAAAATAGCGATTACTTTGTCGACAATAAACCAATCTCAATGAAATTTGAATATGTTGGCAAATAATAAAAGCCCTTTGAATGATATTGCAATATACAAAATAGTGGCGATCCAGTCGGAATATGTCATTTGCAAGAATCATTAAAATGTATATCACAGAGCAAGACTGCGTGTCTGTGATTATATTTCTGGTATATAGAAATTGTAATAATGACCTCCAGCATCATTTGAACAAATAACTACGATAGCGAGCTACTGGAAGATTAGAGGCTGAATTTGAGTCCGTTCGTGCTTCATGGAATTCGGCAACATTTTCTAATCATTGAGTCAGCATACAGGAGGTTCCACCAAGTTCTATTACGGGCTACCAGAGTGCCGATAATCGATATTTGTTATTATACGTACGAAAGTATAGAAACACAACTCCGGCTTAGATATCAAAGAGAGTTCCGTTTTTGAATTATTTTAGACCTACTGACTTAAAATCTAGCAGGTAGACTTTCATAGAGCGAGATCTAATTACAAAAGAGGTTTGGAAAAAATAGACCACCAAAGGATGTTAAAAGGGTTTAAAGAAGTGCTTCTCAAAGTTTCAATATTCGCGAACCAATATTCAATTATAACTCTCATCGCGCCTCCCTCATACAATAACAATGTATTGAATTCAATAATGTAATAATTTGACGCTAAAACTACGACACGACTTTAGCCACTTAAGTGACACCAGCGTATATAAACGTCTCACTCAGCCAAAGCATTAATTGCCCTAGTCGTATATATACGTCTTTCCGAAGTATGATCTTTTCTGTGCACTTCTATCCATGAAATTATTCCGAAAACTTTTGAATGCAATAAAAGACATTGACAATGTTTCCGAAGGATTTTCTTATTTCAGATTATTGCTTCTTCATTCCTCCCCTTCCCCGTAGTTCACCAGATACCCGCACCTACGTGGAAAACGGTCGGCATTGGGAAACGAATCACGTAACTTTTAATCGACAGTTAAGGGATTAATTATAAACCGTACAAATAGTTAAGATAATTGTTAATTTTTGTACATAATTTTATATTTGACAATCAAATGGGTCACTGGTAATTATTAAATTTGTTCTTAACTTAGAATTGTTAAATTAATTACAAAATATACTGATGAAATAAATTAAGAGAATTTGCATATTTAATCGAATTGCTTGAAAAGCTGAACTGAATGAAAAACCATGCATCTAGATAAAAATACAAATCTTTTACGGACATTAGCGTAAGCGTACACGTGTGTGTAAGGTGGAGCCAGAAGAAAAACAGGCTTTCTAAGAGCGTTTAAATTAAGACGTATTTTTTCGCTAGCACACCTTGGCGAATTTCTTGGTGTTATTTTGAAGCAATCAGTTCAATTCAAACTGTAACTGTAAAGATGAGTAACCACCGTCTTTTAGATGATGGAATGAGATGCCGAACTGTGGATAGGCTAGAAAGAGGCCAATGTCAAATCCAAATGTGCAGAGAGTTCAATTTAAAGCCCAGCGTCGCTTGTAACTTATGAAACAGTTCCAGGATATCAGATCCATAGAGAGAAAGCCTGGGCCAGGTCATCCAAGAACCACGACGGTCAGAGAAGATCGCCATTTGTCGATTATAGCGAGGCGTAACAGATAGGCTACAGCTTCTCAGCTCTCTAGTTACTTGTATGCTGCGCAGGAACCCGTGCATCAAGGGGACTGTTAAAAAAGACTTCATGAGAGAGGGTTGTTTGCCAGAAGACCTGCTGTTTGCGTCCCGCTCACATCTACGAACAAGAGAGTCCGTTTAGCATGGTACAGACAGCATAGAGTGATTGGAGTATGGATCAACGGGTGACCGTTCTGTTCATTGACGACCTTTTCAGCCAAACACCGATTCTTGCCCTACGCTCATATGGTGAGAACCAGGGACTCGCCACCTTCCCTCCAATGTCCACGAAATCGACAATTATGACGGAGGAGGTTTAATGATCCAGGCAGGCATCGTGTTGGATGGCTGTGCACATCTCCATGTCTTTGAAAGAGGCTCTGTGGCTGGTGTGAGGTATGGGTATAAGGTATTGAAGCCCTATGTTTGTCTTTTCAGGGGTACATGTGACCCCGAGTTCTTTATCATGGATGATAACGCGAGGTCACATAGACCTCTTCTAATCGACGAATTTCTAGAGAGTGATAATATTCACCGCTGGATTGGCCAGACAGGTCTCCAGAACTCAACCTTATAGAGAATGCCTGGGACACTTTGGGGAGTGCAATTGCAACTCGCCACCCCCCTCCTAGAACCATCCAGGAAATGAAAATAGTGAAGCTGAACGAGGGGGACCAATTGCCTATTAATTTCTGTGTAACTGCCTTATTTCGAGTATGATATCACGCTACGAGGCATGTATAGCCTTAGGAGAGGCCCTACCTCCTATTAACGCATTTCTTTTGCTTATTCTGAAACCGCTGTTTCATACCTTCCAATTCCAACGAGTGATACGCACGATCATGCGTGTGTATTGCAATTGTTGAATGGTTATTTGTTTTGTATTGTATCAATGTATCTACATATCAAATTTCATTAAAATCGGACCAGTAGAGATAATCGATCAAGCCTGCAAATTCTCTTAATTTCTTACATCAGTGTACATAGGGTGTCTCTAATACATTTATAAGTGTATTATATCAGTGTAAATGTGTATTTTACTTTTATTATGTCTGAATGTATTTTGTTCGTTTACTTTCAGTAAACTAATACTTTTTAAAATTAATCTTTAGTTTTTGGCTTTTCAATCCGCTCGCGCCCTCCTCGTAGAGTTGTCACGGCCCCAATGGGGGGGGGCGCACCCACAGTTTGAGAAACGATGGTTTAAAGTGAAGTTGTAGATAAAGATTCCTGTTTTAGAACTATTAGATCTACATACTTAAAATTTAGCAGGCATGATTCTTTCTTGCAGTAGAGACCTGCTAAGAAAGGGTTCTGCTCAAATCGACTATCAATGGGTTTTACGAGGGGGTTTTATATTAAAATAATCATATATTTTATGAACTACTAAACCTAGAACCTTGAATTTTCGAAAACATGTTGCTTATTCTGAGCAGAAATCCGCGTAGGGTTTCAAAAGTCGATTCACAAGGGGGTTACGGGAGTGTTATAAATTAAAAATACATCCTTTTTCAGCTAATAGACCTACAGATTTAAAATTTTACATTTGCGATTTTTGTTGAGCAGAGATAGGCTAAAAGGTTTTGAATTTTTGGTTTAATTTGTAAATTCCATAATAACTCATTAAAACTTCGTTATCCTTCAATTTCTATTGTTTCATTCTTAATTCACCCATCTAGTACTAAATATACCAGCAAGTATCAATATACCAGCTGGTTCCGCAATATCAGCTAGTACCTTGTTTGCATCAGGTAATGATCCAAATGAAAATTGAGGAAGTATGTTCAGTAATAATAAAATATATGTACAAGAAACGCGATTCTTTTTAAACTTTAGTACATGATTGTAAATGAAAAGAAATTTTATAACAGTAATTTTTGTAAAAGATGTATATATATGTATATACATATATATATAGCAGTAAATAATTAAAAAGAAGACTAATAAATCCCAAGAATCTTAAGATCAGACCGGAAGAACCAAGAACAGGGAACCATGACAAACCAAAAAAGAGAAATGTAGCTAGAGGGGAAAACTATTATGATTTCTCGAGCTGTCACTGGTTTAGGACAGTGAAACAGGATTAAACAATGTTTTGTGAGATCTCAACCTTCTCCTGCAGCAGAAATTTTTTTGACAAAATAGCTTCCAATATAAACTAAGGCAAAAGCCTAAAACCCACGTGGGTAAATATAACAGCAATAGAATAGAAATTGCAATATTAAATTACTATAGGAATCCGGAAGAAATAGACAAATATAAATATGTATAAACAAAAATATTTGCAAGAGAGGTTAATAATGAATATAACCATAATTAACAAAAATGTAAATGAGCAAAGAAACTCTAATCTTACCCATGTATACAGATTCCACAATTGTACTGACTCAACGCATAAAAAAAACACAGCAATACTAAGAATAAAGGCGCCATCTCTCTATATATTTTAGTAACTAAACTTAATATAAGAATATATTTTTAATATTATATACTATAGACTAAATATATATATATATATATATATAAATTGATGAAAAATAAATAACGTAAAACTAACAAATTTATTTACATACAAAAAAATCGCATTATTATAAAAATTTCATAATTTCATTACTTATTAACTCCCTTTTATAATAACGTAAGACAAAGGAAAATAAATTAATCTTTTTAAAGGTAAAAAGATTACTGAGGTTCGTTTCTTTTATGTATCATTCTATTCCTAAAAAAATAATATCAATTCATTTTGAAGATTATCCTTCCAAAGCAGATATCTTGGGTGAATTATTGGTAGTTCCTTTAAACACAGTATATTTTTATCAAGCTTAAGTAACTTATTCCAGAACACAATCAACGGTTCAAAGGGCTTTATAATAGTTTTTTCCCCTCATTTTCTGGATTAGTTCACACTAGCTGGAAGAAGATTAACGCTATTATTTAGTTCTTCGAAAGTGGTATCAAGCTATATTGGTAGATATATCAGCTTTTAAGTTTTTAAAGGTGAAAATCAACCTGAAAACCTGAAGGAAAATTTCGGGCAGTTTTAAAAGGTAATATACAAGTAGTAAAAAAAAAAGAGCTATTGGGAGAAAAATAGAAAAAGGTTTGTTAAAAAAAAGAGAGAATAAAATTGTGATAGAAAAGTATTATAAACATAAATTAATTATTGTTATTTTTTCTTCTCCATTTCACTTTTCGATAACCTAGTGTCTTAGTCGCTAACTGATTAACGCGTTGCTATTAAGAAGATATGGTACCCTAAAAATCATTAAACTGTCGAAAAATTTTTTATTGGCTTATTTGATACCCCAAATCCTTATGAATATGCCTGCAAAATTTCAAATCTTTACCTGCATTTTTCATTAAGTAATGGAGCAATGTTTGATGCTAAACTGCAACTACCACGCCTACATTTCAGATTATCTGCTAGAAAAGAGCCGATAAAAAATGAATTAATTTTTTTTCTAATGCTCTTCAATGAGATTGACATTATATATGCAGTAATAAATCATTTTAAGAAAGAATTGTGAAATTCATGCAAAAATTCTAGTTTGTGAATTATTCACTGGGAAGATCAAATCGATTTGGTCAAGATTTAAAAGTTGTGCGTGCTTTTCACGATATTATTATGAATGAAATTAAAACTTCAAAACATATTCTTCCAAAGCACAAATACTAAATCTACATTTTGATAACTCAGATATTTAAAAATCTAATTCGCAAGAATGGGAAAACTATGTATACGTCTTTCCAAAGTACGATCTTTTCTGTGCACTGCTTTCCATAAAATTATTCAGAAGACTTTGGAATACTATAAAAGAGCTTGACAATGCCTGCGAAGGATTTAATTATTTGAGATTATTTGTTCTTCTTTATTACCCCCCCCCCAATACATCACATATGCATGCCTATGTGGAAAACAATTGGCGTTGGGAAGCGAATCACGTAACTTTTTAACGGTAGATAAGGGATTAATTATAAACCGTACAAATTATCAAGATAAATGTTAATTTTTTGTATATAATTTGATAGATGACAACCCCATGAGGGGGGGGGTCACTGGTAATTATTAAACTTTTTCTTAAATTAGAATTGTTCAATTAATTATAAAATACACTGTGTAGGTAGCACTGATACATTTATAAGTGTAAATGTGTATATTATTTTTTATTATACCAATGTATTTGTTTACTTTCAATAGATTAATAATGTCTTTTAAAATAATATTTTGTTTTCGACTTTTCAATATGCTCACGCCAACCTTGTAGTGTTGTCACGCCTCCCATGGGGGTTGTGCCCCACAGTTTGAGAAACACTGCCATATACAAATAGTTGTCCTCACACCAAAGCCAGAAAGCCAAAAATATCAGTACATAGTATATATTTTTAAGGTATCTCTAATTCTGCAAGCATGTGATTAAACAGCTAAACCCTGTCATAATCGAAACCGTATTGCTGAAATGTAATATGTTATGTTGAAATGATTAAAAGAAAATTATAATTAAGATATCGAAATCATAAAACCGTACAGTTTTTTTAAGTATTTATTTGAAAAGAAAGAGATCCAGATTTATTTCATTAAGAGCCTAAACAAAAATAAGTTTTGTCAAAAAATATGAAACTGAGGCTCTAACTTGTAAAATCATTTGGGAAAGATAAATAAAAGATATAATTTTTTTTAAAAAAAGAGCACATTTAAGGCATTTTGGTCCATTTTGATTGAATTTTTTCTGAATTATCTAAGAACAATTGAAAAATATTAGGCAAGTATGCTTTATTTCCTAAATTTTTATCGTGTACAATAAAAATAATTATAAAAAAAAAAGGATTGGGGTGACTCCATCACCAGACATGGCCTCTAACGTTAGTATCGAGTGTGGACCTTTTCCCGTTTTAATAAAATTTAAAACTTCTCTTTCTTTAAGATTAGTCGGTACCTTTACACCGCTTATGTTAAATTGAGCTTTTTTATGACTATTTTTCTCAAAAACTGTTAAATATAAATACTTCAAATTTTGTATGTATATTCATTATACTTTTATATTTGTACTGAAAGGAGAGTTCTCAAATGTATTGTTAAGGTTTTTGAAAAATATGCAACATAAAAGTACCACCATGAATTTTTGAAAATTGCCATTTTTTGTTATAATTGCTTTTATTAAAAATATTTTGTGAATATCTAAATATTTTCACTTTACTATACATAGTTAAATATTAATAATTTGCTTCATGACCCGGCGTTGCACGGGCTTCTTCAAGTGTGTAACTTTTAGCCTTTGAAATTTCCATTTCTTTTTTTAGTGTCAGCACTTTATGGTTGTGTGTGTGATTTCTATATCAATGTCATTAAAGTTCTTTTTTTTAAACTCTCCTCCACTTTTCGTAGCCCCATTGAATGGGTCTATATCCTTTCCTCATAGCCCGGTTTTGCATGGGCTTTTTCCATGGTTATCACTTTATCCCTATGTAAATTTTCCCTTTGTTCTCTTTCTTTCTTGGACGCCAGATCTTCTGGGTGAGTATGCGCGACGTGAGTGATTTCTATATTTATGTCATTCAAATTCGCTTTTCAGAAATTTCTTCCACTTCTTTTCTTTGTCAAACAGGTTTCTTTTTCCTCCGTTCCAAGTATAAAAATCTTTTTTTTTCCTCCGGGATAAAATCTTTTTCTTTTCTTTCTAATTTTCTTTTCTATTAATAATTTACAATGCACGAATTTATTATTAAATAACTAATTAACAATCACTCAGATGTCAGCATTTCAGGGAGAGAGTGTATGCGCGATATATGAGAGGTTTCTATACTTATGTCATTAAAATTATCTTTTTCCAAAATGTCTTCAATTTATTTTTCTTTACAGATAGGTTTCTTTTTCCTAGGCTTATCCCAGCGTTATAGCACCCAAAACAGTTTTTTTAACGTTTTTGAATATCTTTTCAGGTAACTGCAATATCGGACCGAATTGCGAATCTAAACCATTCTCGAATCCACTTGAATACATACAAAAAATTTCATCAAAATCGGTCCAGCCGTTTAGGAGTTTAGTCACACACACACGCACAGAAGATTTATATGCATAAAAATTTAATGTTATTTTGAAATTTTTGGGATATTTATTCGGGAACACCTAGAACCCCAACTCTGATTTAAAAAAAAAAAATTCAAAACCCTTCCCGGAGATATATCTAATAATTTCACAAATTTTTACGGCGATTGGATGGATGGTTTTTGAATCTATCGAGTACAGACGGACAGACACACATTCATTTTTATATATACAGATATGCAGTAAAATTGTGTTAGCATCCATTCAGTAGATTCTGAGAAAATGGTACACGTTGTGTTTGAAAAAAAAATCATTTTGAGAAAAATGCATTTTCAATATGAAACGTTACTTCATCGCAAAAAACTATGAGTTACAATATGTATTTGTCCCATTTTATTAAACATTAGCATCATGTCTAATATACTGTAAGTAAAATAGGAAACAAAAATGTCTTAAAATGCTCAAAAAATACATACATAGCATTTTTCAGTTTTTGTGCCTAACAAAATATTTTTTAATATTTACATCAATTTTCTCAAATTTGTATCAATTTTTAAAGAATTTTTAGCTTTGATGCATTAAAAATATCAAAGATGACCTTATAACTTCATGAGATACATAATAATGTATCAATATATAAAAGTAATGATTCGAAAATATGTGATTATACGACATTTCGAAAGTTTTCATTAGTATTTTATAAATTTACAAGTAAACATTATTTCTAAAAGTATCAGATCTCAAAAGTTACTCTAAACTGAACAAATTATTTCTAAGACAGCCAAAATAAAACTGTTTTTATGTTTTTAAACATGCTATTTATGTATTTTTATGTATGTAACCAGCTTCTTGCAAAGACAAATAACATCTGAATTATCTGTAGATACAGTAATTAAACTTTTGAATATTTAAGTTTAAAAACCTGTCATTTATATTTATACTGAAAGAAACATTTATATTTATACTGAAGTGATATTTTTCAAAAGTATTTAGTTTTCTCAAAAACAACTTTTATTTATTATCACTGAATTTATTGAAAGTTGTCACTTTTTGTCATGACAAGTGCTCTTTAGTTAATGTTTTTGTAATATTTCCAAAACATCACTTCGGTATGCTCAAGTGTAAACATAAGGAATATATAATGTATTCAGTCATACAATAAATTTAGAAAAATTTTATTTTTTAAACGCACTTTTAAAAAATATAATTTTTAGGAAAGAGTAATTTTTTTTAAGCAAATCTTACCTCATAAAATATTTTGCATTTTTTCTGGCTATTGTTTTTAAATATTATTTCCGTCCTATATTTAATCTTCTTTTATTTCTTTTTGAAATGTGAAAATAATTCACATTTTGTCTTCATTAGACTATCCATATTGAGACGACTTCTCATGGCGTATTTAGAATTTATCCAATAGAGAAGTAGTAGCTTATTCAATCAACTCCCTATTTTTGATGCATTTTTTAAATTTTGATGTATTACATTTGAGTTGCATTTTCTAAATTTTGATTAAATTTGTTATTGAATAAATATGAATTCCTTCAATGCATATGTAATTTTCCTTTTCTTATTATTTTGTTTGATTACTGCATATTTTCACTGAAAATGCTTTCATTAAATTCTACGAAAATTTTGCAAACTTCCCTCCATAAATAGATAATCATTTATACTTGTCGTTAGCCTATTGTTAATTGCGAATGAACAAATAAAACCATTTGAGGCTTCGAAAGTGCTTTTTTGATTCAAAAGGACGGTGTTTATTTTTGAACTGTCAAAGTGAGCGTGTCATGCCCTCTGATAATTTAAAGGCCATTTTGACATACTTCTAATTCATAAGATAGTAAATAATTAATATCACTGGAAAGGTAATGAATTGGAGATTTTAGCAATATCAAAATCTCAAAATCGATAATCTGAAAATTTTTAACCTTACTGACTGCTCTTAAGAAAACAAGTTTAATAACTACAAGTTAAGGTTACCCCGTGGACTGTTGTCACATATATATAAGTATACACAGAGAGATATTAACACTTACCTTGATAATTTGTACGGCTTATACTTAATCCCCTAACCTGCCGCATAAAAGTTGCACTTTTCTCTAATCAATGCCACCATTTACTACGTGGGGCGCTTATGTGATGTATTGAGCGAGTAGAAAAAAAAGGAATAAGTAAGCAAATCCTCTGAAATAAGTAAATCCTTTGCAAGGACAATGTTAGTCATTTTATTACATTCCAGCCTTCCAAAAAATTTTATTATTAGCAATGCAAGGAAAAGATCATACTTTGCAAAGACGTATTCATACGTCCAAGCCAATTAACGCTTTGGCTAAGCGAGACGTTTATGTAAGCCGGTGGCAATTATTAGGTTAAAGACGTATTGTAGCTTTCCTGCCAAAGTATTTATTATTGAATTCAATACATATTTATTGTATGGAAGAGGCGATGTGAAAATTATGATTGACTATAGAAGGGGTGGCGAACCTTGATGGATCAAAAAGCCATTTTTTTCTGTAGAAATGTTTAACGAGGTATAGACGTGCCGTCAAATAGTGTTGACTTATGTTTATTGGGAAAATAATAAAATTAAAGACTTACAACTCACAAAACTCTTTATGAACTACAGTTAAAATACATTTTGAACTGTATTGTTGTAAATGTTTAACTTATACATGTAATTCGAATTAAAGTAACATTAGTGTGACTCCTGCAGCTACAAATTATATGGCAAATAACTTATGTTAGAATTGTAAAACCATAACCAACCAGTATGCTCCCCGCCGCCTCACTCACCACAACCGATCACTCGCGTTTGTTCGTAATACTTCTCAGTTTACTTTGTGATTTTAAACTTAAATGCAAACTTTTTGAATCGGTGGTATGCCCAAAATATTGTGTTGCGTGCCATTGGTTCGCCATGCCTGGACTATAGGTCATATTAAGATGTTTGAGACATTGTTGCTATATAGGTCTCATAGTTCTGGAGATATTGTGATTGAGTGAATCATTTTTCTCTTTTATATAGAAAGATTAAAACAACAACAAAAAAAGATTATATACAATGCTCACTCAAGTATTTACTGTGTGTATTCTGCCTTCAGATGTCATTATTAGAATTACATTTACACCAAAAGATAAATTATGCTAATTCTCATTCAATCACTTTCAATTACGCTCAGAATAAAAACAGCTAAAATTAATATTTAAAACTGGTTAAACGCTAGAAATTTACACATGACATTTCAAATAGATAGTATGATATTCTTGACCAACTCTTAATTTAATTGTATATTTTTGTGGGATAATTGAGAATCAACAAAATTATAAATGCTTTGTAAACCAAATAAAATTGAAAGTACAAAATTATCGCATCTGTACATCAAAGGCTGGTTTCGGATTAAAATTTTTTATTAGTTTATTTCAAATTTATCTTCAATAAACTTACTTAATCTCTACATGTAAAGTTATTTTATCATATATTTGCAACTTTCCAGTTAGTTAGTATGCTGCTGTAGAAATTTGCATTAGACAAGTCCTTTACGGCCAGATTCAAATTTTCTTAAGATTTCAATATTTACTTTAGTTTGTAGATATTCCCTGCATTGTAGAAACGTTAATGAAGGCAATGAAAGTTAAAATTAGCATTGAATAGAGTTGTAAATCCTTGCAGATTTTACTTTTGGATTGCATTGCATATGTATATGTTGCCGTTAAATGTAAAATCCATTATTTCAGAATAATAGGTATTTCATAAGTACTAAACTAGTCAGTTAAAATGTAAGTTGAATTCATGATTTAGCTAGGTATTCTATAGAACAAGGATGCTTGATCGTTGCAAAATATGAAATTACAGGACTCGAAGTTCAGAATGTTAGAGCAAAGAGATTGAATAACAGGTAAGCTCAGTCTAGTGAGTAGTCAAGATATGTGGAACGAAATTAATTTCTATTGGAAGAAGTTTCGAATATTGACACACGTTTCTAAATCTTTTGCAACAGCTAAAGTTGGCATGGCACTGGACGGATTTAAACAGGTGCTCGATAAAAAGTGCTAATAAGAAGAAGTGGCTTTCAAAATATACTAATATGCAATTCATAAGTGTCTGTAATCTTGATCTGAAGTAAGTGAAAAATAAATAAAGGGTATATCATAAAATTTAAATTATTTTTATTCTGCATTCTTGAAAATGAAAAAGTTTGACAAATGTTTTTATGACTAACAGTTTTCTTCTCAGAATATATAGTTTGGATAATATTTAAATATAACGATTATTTCTACAACATATTCTTTTCCCCTTACTGCTTAACTAGTGTTAGCAATTTGAGCGATATAATATATCATCTGTTCCCCTTATTATTATGTTACCTAGTCAAGCATCCGATAATAGAATAAATGTACTTTTCGAATTTTATATTATGATCAATCACTTATAAAATAAAACTTTAGAAGTTTTATTTTCCTCTTGTCTTAAATCAATAGTTAATTATCATAGAATAATTAATGTAATTAAAATTTATCATCTGATATACATATTTAACTTACTATTGTTATTTCATACTATACTTAGTTTTCTATGAAACAATCAGATTACTTACTAACGGTAACATATACAACTATTTAACTACTATTATAACCGCTCATTGATGAAATTAATTTTTCTTACTTTCAAATGCAGTTTTAAACAGAAGCGGATGTCATATATCAAAATATATATACTATTAATCTATATACTTATTGATAATACCTTTGTAATAATTATCGATCCTAAATCAGCGCATTTCTCAAACTGTGGGTCACGCCCCCTGGGTGGAGGTAATAACTCTGAACTCAGGCGTAACTAATGAAGTCGAAAACAAAGATTATTTTAAAAATATTAATTTACTGAAGTAATAAGCAAAATACAGACATTATAAAAATAAATACCATTAGTATATACTTGTAAATTACTTATTACATTTTTTGCACAATCAGAAGAAGTTAAAATATGTGCACACCTGCTGTATTTCAAATTACACTACTATATTGTACGGTTTTATAGTAATCTCCTCAATATCGATAAAAATTATGATAATTCGCTCCAATGTCACTGTTTTCCGATAGCTACCGTAAGTCATGTATAAAGGAGGGAGGAATAAATAAAATCCTCTGAAATAAGTAATTCTTCACCTAAAATGTCAAGTTCCTTTAGTGGAATCAAGAGCTTTCGGAATAAGTTTTATGGATACAATGCAAGAAATACGATACTTAGGAAGACGTATCCATGCTTCCGAGAATCAACGTTTGGAACTAAACAGAACGTTTATATACGCTTATAGACAACTAAAGTTAAGTCGATTGTAGTTTAGCATCAAAGTATATGTATCTAGTTGAATCAATAAGTTGTTATTGTAAGAAGAGTGCATGAAAATTATGATTAATACTGGTGCAAAATATTGAAACTTTAAAGTACAGTAGCAAATTCTTAAAGTGAAAATCAAATATCGGTTTTGTGTGATATTCTTAATAATATAGTCAAATCCTATCGTCAGAAAACAGCAAAATTTTAGAGCTAAAATAACTTGGAAATAAAATAAAACTAAATAAAATTTCCAAATACAAGTTTCTAAAATGTGACAGCAAATATGACATTTTGTAACAAGTTTATTTGATTTGAAGTCGATGCTTTACAAATGCATTAGGAGCCTGTTAAATTCAGAAATAGCAGGTAATTTTCAACAAATATATTAAAACTACATGAATATTAGCAACATAGAAATAAATTACATGAAACACACTGAAAATATTGATATGAATTTTATGCAATGATTGCTTAAAATAGAATAAATGATTTATATCTGGATGTATATTTTAATATTACTGTCTACTGCGTTTAATTTATGTTAACATTGGAATATTTGCAAGCAACGCCTTTCTTTACATCATAATGGCGAGATGTTGTCGATATATCCAATATGGCAACATAAACGACATTTTGGCGAGTTGATAATATTATGGATTATTTTGGAAATTTTTGGAGAAATCTACTAATATCATGATCTTTTACCTAAGAGGATTTTACTCAAAGATCCGTGAGACCTATAAATAGGATGTCGCTCGCCGAAACTGAGAAAGTCTTGTTTTGACCATTGAAGAGTCAGAATTCTCTAGTTAAGACATAAAATCAATCAGAATTCAAGCAAAACTGTTATTGCAAAGCTAAACAACGGAAAGTAAAAGTATACTAAAAAGAGCAGAAGATAAAATGGAATGATCTCGAAGTAATTTTATCGCCATTTTTTGTTGTTGTCAAATGAAGGGGGGGGGGAACCCTCATACTTAGAAATTAATTTAATATTGTTACGAATTTTGTGTAAAAGAATACTTAAAATAGTGAAAGTTATTTATACTCGGGTGTGCAATACTTTTATATTACTCTATGTTGTATTTATTTTATGTTAAAATTATAATATATTTACAAGTCCGGCGTTCTTTACATTATAATAGTGATTCAATGGAAACAGCTAAATCTTGGCGGTAGAGCCCAGTTGGCATCATTTTTGGTGAACATTTAGTCGATGCATTTCACGAAATGCAAATCCCACCACTTCTAAAAATTGAATTTCTCCTCGTTGTTCCTTCCTACTCACCTGCATGTTCAGTAGTGGACAATAACTTGTGTGACACCTTCTCTTCGGTGCGGTGTGAAACAGCACTGTTGCTATGAAACTTCAAACGCGTCAGTATTTCTATCAATAGATGGTGCTACCATATACACAGTTCTGTGGTGCCACATTACATATGCAAAGTTAGACACACTGGCCAGGTTTTATGTGAATGAACCTTATAATAATAAAACGGTATTACCACTATCATTATTTCCTCTTGTAGTCCTTAAGATTTCTAATTTGGAAGAATTGCTAAGCAGAGGTCGACATAGTATCTCAGTTTTTACATTAATCTCACATCATTAACACTACATCCACACATCCACAGACATATTTTAATCATTTAATATATTTATTTTCACTCAAAGTAATTTCTAAAATCTCAAGCATTTAAATTATCTCTTTAATTCTTAAAATTTTAAATCATCGTGACCACAAATGCAGCAAAGGGGCTAAGGTTAAGCCAAACCAAAGTCTCCCCAAAAGTTCTCCCAGGATTGGAGTTTAAGCTTCCCTGCGGGAAGCAGGCACTCCAAGAAACATTCAACTATTGTGAAAAAAACTACATACATATTTTGCTTCTGTGTATTCGATCAGCAAATTCTTTCAAACTTATTTAATTTATCCCTTGTACTAAATTATTGTTTCAATAACGTTCTCGGTGATTTTTAAACATATTACGTTTTTTGTTATCTCCTTTCAAATCATCAATATCTGAAATCCAAATCATCACGAAATAAATTCACTTAATCATTTTCTTATCAGTAAACTAATCAAAGTTATTCTATAATCATTTTTTTATTTCCCGAACAACAGCACTACGATGGTTAGAAGTTATCAATTCGAAATAATTATGTAAATCCTTGCAAAGATTAACAAGGATTCGAAAAAAATTGTGTAACTTTCGCAAGTTTTTGGACCTATATATTAATGGAGTAACAAATGCAGTTTTAGAATGTTTTTAACGTCGCACTACTTAATAGCATGATGTTTATTAGTATTGGACCTCGCAGTTTTGAACCATGGTCAAGTGAGAAGGATGGCAATTGCTCTGTAAACTTCCACACCACGCCAATGCGATAACTTTTACCCACGGAAAACTAAACGATCACCCTTTCTATTTGTAGGTCTTCAGTGCCACAAGAGCTCAAAAAAAAAATCTGGATACGTCCACCCTGAGTTTGTAACTATGATATGTAGACTACTGTGGACATAAATAACAAATGGAAGAATCCACAATAAATCAAAAGAATTTTAAAAAAGTACTTCAAAACCCATTTTACTTAAGATTTTATTAGGAACATCCTTTTTTTTATCTTTAAAAACTAATTACATTATATAAAGTATAAGGTACGTTAATAAAAACGCATGGGATTAAAAAATAAATGCCAATGTAATTTATTACATATTTAATTCAAAAGATCGAAGGGCATAGTTTTCGTTTTGATTACATTTAAAAGTAATTTAATGACATGTGACTCTGCTTCGGAAAATCTCGCCCGCTTACCGTGAATCACTCTCAGTGAAAATTGGGCCTCAGAATAAACTCCTCATAAAGTCCAGGGTCACATTCCGCAATTTACCCTCTCCAAATTGTGTCATAAATAAGGTTTACTGGGAAGCACCCCAGACAGCAGAGATAGCTAATGAATTATTTAGTGTATTCTTAAAGTCAGAGGAGATGTTTATATTAAACTAACACTAAAGTGAAGACCTCTGCAACGCGTTCTGTCATAAAACTTCATCGAGATCGAGTCTATCTGCGATGATGTGCAGAGAAAGTGAAACTTCCTGCTTAAAGTCTTACGCAGTTTTATGCTCCTTTTGTTAGAATGGATATCGGATGTTTATGTTTCGAGGAAGAGAAGAGATCTTATGTGTGTGAAGGGGGGGGGGGGTGAAATAATAATTCAGAAAACTTATACACTTCTGAAGATTTCTGAGATTGCACATTTCCCCTTATTCTTCTGGTAAGAGTAAGGACCATAGGTCACAAAAGATTTCATTTCATAGTTTATTATTCACTGAATTTTATTTTGTGTTGTTATTTGTATAAATACATAAAAACCAGACATCATCACTACTATTTATTTGATGTGACTTCCACAATTACATGAAACGTTTGATTCTCTTAGAAGAAAGATTTTCTGCTTTTTTGGAGTTCTTAGCATCAATAAATTCTAGCAACACTTTGGAATGATTTTAGGTGTTACTTACAAGTTGACTGATTTAAAAAAAAGCATAAAATTTACCATTTCTTTCTTTTTGGGATATTTAATGTCAGTTCAATTACAATATTTATAAAGTTATTTCCATTTACGAAAAAAAAGTTCTGTTCAATTTTCACAAGTACAAGCAAAATTATTAAAAACAATTGTGTTTGTCAAAAAACGAATGAAGAATGGCGTATCAAAACAATCTCCTCTTATGAAAAATACAAGAGGTGATCAAATGAAAAGGTACGAAACGACACGGTGGGTACAAATATAGACTTTATTCAAAATATACACCATAGGCCTGAGCACAACGATCCCACTGATGAACAAGCCGCAGGATTCCTTGTTCCCAGAATTCCTGTGGCTGTGACGAGACCCAGTCCTTCACAGTGTCCTTGAGTACGTCGTCCGAGTTGAAGCGCTTTCCTTTCAGGTGTTTCTTCAGTGGACCAAACACATGGAAATCGCAGGGTGACATGTCCGGACTGTAGGACGGATGGTCCAACGTCTCCCATTGGAACTTGTCCAGTTCCATTTGTGTGACTCTGGAGACGTGTGGACGCGTGTTATCATGGAGCAGAACCACACCCTCCGTGAGCAGCCCCGGTCTTTTGTTCTTGATGGACCTGCGTAGGCGTCGGAGTGTCTCACAGTACACATCGGAGTTAATGCTTTTTCTGTGCTCGAGTAATTCTGTGCTCGAATCATTTGGACACCGCTTTTTATAAGAGCCTTTGCTCTGTCCTGCGCATGCGGGTACGCGCGCATGATCCGATCCCAGTCAGAGTCTCCAATGGCATCCCGAGATGTCTCGCTACATTCTCCCTTGGCGGAATATGCAAATATTTAACTGTTTCATTTTTATGTCGTTTCGTACCTTTTCATTTGATCACCCCTTGTACTTCTGCAATAATTATCTTTTGCTTATACAGTAAAACCTGTTTTTGTGTAGTAAGTAGGAACCGCATAAAAAACAACACAAAAATATTCGAAAATTTCATAAATACTTACAACTAACAAACAAGTTTGTCGACATACTACAATTTTTTTTCCTGCGTCGTAGAGAGACCGCATTATAAAAGTCACTCTTAAAAAATACGTCAATTTTTTACGAAAGTCCTCCAAACAAATTAAGCATGGATACATTTTAAAAACATTTAATTTTTTATTGTATACATAGAGAAGTTCTCAAAATGCATATGTAATTACCAGTGATATCGGGAACTGCCTCAAATCAGTTATATCAGACTAGAGTCTGACTTTAATTTACTCGTTTGACTGGTTTTAGTGTACCAGAAGCTCAGTTGTGAGCATTTCAGTGCGGCAGCTGGTGGGTATAATTTAGTGCTCCGTGTAACAAGTGTTACTTTTGCTTGTTCAAAGATGGATATTACTCCGAGGGAGCGTTCTAAAATAATCACTCTTAACGAACGCACTTCTATGACTGGTAGAAATACAGCTAAGACAGTTGGTGTGGGCAAATCAAGAATTTCAACAATTTTAAGAAAATTTCAAGATTCCGGAACATTCTCTCGAAAAAGAAAAGGAAACTGTGGGCTCAAGTGGAAAGCTATTCCAAAAACTCATGAATTTTAATAAGAAATTGCAAAATAAATCCCAGGAAGATAAGCACATACCTTCGAAAGGATTTATTAGAGTATAGGGCTAAAATAAATGCCTCGATTGTACGCAAACACTTCTGGAAGTTGGTCGTAAAGCAACGGCTCGTGCATAAAACAATTTCTAACTTTGAAAATGATCGGAAAACGTTTAGCATGAGCCAAAAAATACCGATCTTGGGCTGTTAAGAACAGGAAGAAGGTAATTTTCAGTATGAAAAACATTTATTTGTGCAGGAATATAAACTAAGTGCAGTAAGACAAAGTGAAGGGGAAAATATTTGTTATTAGATCATATCCAACAGACTGTAAAATACCCTTCTGAAGAGATGTTTTGGGTTTTTTTTCCCAACAAGTGGCACTAGAAATTTAATCACTTTCAAAGGCATGATGATTGCAGTCAAATACATAGAAATTTTACGAAGTAGGATTGTTCAATTCATAATAACATTCGACGGAACATTTCAACAGGACTTGCTCTTTGGCACAATTCGATATCAGTCCAGACTTTTATGCAGGAAAATAAAGTACAAGTGCTTGTTTGGCCTAGTAATTCACCAGAGCTAAATAACGAGAATATGTGGGAAATTCTCAAGAATCGTTTAGCGAAAATTAATTCCGCGACAACAGAACATATGATAAAACTTGCTGTGCAAGTCTAGCTCCTCGATGGTAAAATTAAGAGCATGTGCGAAGCACTAGTGGAGTTAATGTCAAAGCATGTTCAAGGGGGTCATTTCATCTGCAGGGGGGGGGGGCATGATTCGTACTAATATAGAGATTTCTCAGTCTACTTAATATTTGTAATGATTAAAAGAAAAGGTTTTAGAAAAATCGTTTTTCCCTTTTGTCCCAATTGATTCGAACTGTATATTTTAATACACGTTAAATTTCCTGAATCTCAATGTCGTTCTAATCAATTAAATGTGTTTCAAAATTGGAGATGCGTTACCAACGCTACTTATCATGTTTCGAAGTGCGGCCTGTCAACTAAGAGAAGAAAAAGAAAATCACCGTTGAAAACAAGACAAGTGATAAGTCTTTTAAGAAACTTAACAATCTCTTTAAGAAAAAAGCAATTACCATGGTTTAATCTGAGAAGATTGAAATACCCTCGAAAGAGCAATCAAGTGTTAGATCTAGACTAGACTTTTCATGTTAAATTATGCACAATTTTGGCAGATCTGTTCTACTCACTAGCAAGATAATTTTAAACAACGATCATAAATGTATCAGTTGAAAATTTTATAAAAAAATATTTTATTTTACAAATGCCACACACTACAAATAGCACCTTGTGGGCGCGACCTATTTAAAGTCGTTCCTTCACCGTCTTGCCTACCTAAGGTTGTGGGGGAGGGGCAAAGCATCACCAGAGATTTCCACAATAATTCTTATTTTTTACTATTCAAGCACGCTAATCAACCACAAGTGAAACTACAAGAGGATACCCTAAAAAGTGATATATAAAGAGAGCAATCTATTCTAAGTAGAACATCTCTAAGTAAACAAGCGCAAGTAATTTGTTTAATTTAATCTAATTCAATCTATCTTAGATTCTTAAGCCTTAATCCACTAATTTATTATAGTAGCAAACTCCTTCCTTAACTCACGTTGTGATAATAAAATAAATCTCATCTACGAATCACCGCAACAGTTCATCTGCTCCTTCTATCTTACATTGACAAAACCTATATATATATAGACTTTATATAGTCAAACTAATTTACATATCAAGGTTTCTTCTTGAGGGATAGCTGTGAATTAAAGTGAAAGCTAGCCCCAAAGTTTCCCCATGAGGATAAATCATAAGGTCACGTATAGTTCCGTCACAACCTATGTCATTAGTGCACGTGCTCTCCAATATTTTTCGACCAAACAATTAAAACCTTATAGTGCAGGGCACATGTTTAAATATTCAGCTGCCATAGGCTGCACAGAATCTCAGAGAATACAGTCAGGTGAGATGGGACCTTATACCCTGTCAACAGTCTAAAAAGAGCTACAGTTTCTTTTATAGGAGCTTCAGGAACTCACGATGGGTTCTCGATCAAAATTGTCCACCTCTTGTACTGAAATCTCTGCAGCTTCCACTTCAAAGTTATATTTGAAAGCCATACTTAAAAAAAAAATATCAAATAATGTAAAAGCTTAAACTGTTATAGGTCTCTGGATCTCTAAGGTTCCTTTCTTAGCAAGAACGTCACCATGCTCATCCCCAGAGAAATCACGATGTGCTGGTACCCACTTGAAAGAAATTTTAAAAGAAAATTTTCGTAAAAGGTTTCTTAAAATAATCAAACAGAATATTTCTCTTGCGTGACAAATAGATAAACTGCTGTTTTTGAAATGCTTAAAAATTTAACAATGTTTGTTCGATTCTTAACTTGAAAAATGTCCCACACAAATAAGTTTTCTTACTTTTTTTCCTACTAAATATTATTTTTTCTAAAAAAACCCACCATTTTGTGAAATATAAAGGCGTTTAGTTTAATTTAAAATAGAAGATTTTTTTAATACACAGAGCATACCATTCAAAAATTCTAACGATTTATTTCTGCAATTTTGTGTAAAAGTATATTTGTATTAAAAGAGGTGACGTAGTCAACTTTTTTACAATTAATTAGTTTTTGTGGGAGCCTATTTTCGTAAGCATTCGGGTTTTGGCGTAGAATTGCGAGTTTATGATTTGCGACTATAATCCAAATTTGAGGCCAGTCATTAAAAATAGCCCTTTTAATTGAATTATTATATACAACCCCAGAAAAATACATTTTTATACCACGTCAACCACTTTTTAGTTTATATAACACAAGAGCTTAAGGATGACCTTTTTATATTTCGAGGGAAATTTATAAACTGCTCTATCGTTAACAGAAAACTGTTAACAGGAGAAACTTAACAGGACAAAAACTTATTTTTTTATTTTTATAATTTTTATTTTCCGACCACAGTGAAAAATATACGAAAAGAAAAATAAAGAGAAAAAAAACCGGAATTTTTTTTCTCCTGCTACACGTTTTATAAAAAATATCGCGGCTGATAATTGCACAATTTTGGGTGGCTTCGAAATTCTGATTGGGATTCAGTGAGACATGTAAAACAAATCAAGCGGGGATTTTAGAAGCTTATTTAAATTATAACTCTTTGACATTTTCTTAATAATATATTTTTATCTATTTTTTACGCGTTAAGCAAAATAGAACGAAGTTTTCCTGAGTGGATATTTGATTTTTCTTTACTTTTGTTTCGAAGATTTTCCGATTCAATATATAATTAGAACTGTTCTAATTATATATTGACTTCTTCATATTCTTTCTAAAACAGTGCTTCACAAACTTTAAATATTTGCAACTCAATATTCAATTATAATTTTCATCGCGCCCCCTTCAACACAATAACAATGTGTGTGTGTGAGTGTGTGTGTGTGTGAGTGTAATGTGAGTGTGTGTGTGTATTGAATTCAATAGTACTATACTCTGAAGCTAAGCCTACAGTACGTATTTTTCCTCTTAAGTGCCTCCGGCGTATATAAACGTATCGTTCAGCCAATGTGTTAATTAATCCAGACGTATATATACGCCTTTCCGAAAGAGATCTTTTCTGTGCCCTGCTATCCATAAAATTTTTCTGAAGGCTTTTTGATGCAATAAAAGAACTTTGACAGTGTATGTGTTTGGAAGTATTGACTTATTTCAGAGGATTTGCTTTATTTATTTCTTTTCTATCCCCCTCCCAATACACCACATCCACTCGCCTGGGAAGCGAATCGAATAATTTTTAATCGTCATTTAAGGGATTAATTATAAACTGTACAAATTATCAAGAAAAGTGTTAGTTTTTGTCTTTAATTTTATATATGACTAGCCTATGAGGTCATTGATAATTATCAAACTTGTTCTTAACTTAGTATTGTTAAATTATTTATAAAATACATTGAGCAGTATGATATGTTTATAAGTGCAATGTGTTATGCCAGTGTAAATGTGTATTTTATTTTTATTATATCCGTATGAATTTTATTTTTTGTTTACTGTCAGTTTATTAATATTTTTTTAAATAATCTCTTGTGTTCGACTTTTCGATACGCTCGCGCCCCACCCCTTGTAGGATTATCATGATCCCCCCTAGGGAAGCGTACCCCACAGTTTGAGAAACACTGTTCTAAAAGATGAAAGAAGTTTTTACTAAATAGAATATTTTATAATTTTCCTTTTTGAGTGATTTTGAAAGAGATATGCTTGAACTTCTCACCATAATTTAAAATAGAATTTTTTTAAAAAAAGGCGAACGGCTTAAATATACGAAAAGCTAGAGATCTCAATACGAAATATCAATAATTATTTTTGAAAAAAAAATAGGCGAACATATTGATTTATGAAATAGTACTCGGAAGTATATTTAAAGAATTTTCTTTTAGTTGGAAAAAGAAATATTTTTTAACTTGTACTATTAATTTAATGCTTTTTTTCAAATTTTTTGTTTCATTTTTTTCAATAAAATTTTTTTGAAATTAAAAAAAAACAAGAAATATCCTTAATTTAAAAAATTTTCTGATATTGAAATGCATGTACTAAAGTTTATCGTATGATTCTGCGTTTAAAGCGCGTTTCAAGTGAGTGAGTGACTGAATATTAACGTCGCACTGTTTAACAACAGGAGGGCTTTTGGCAACGGACCCCGTAATTTTGAACCATGGTCATGTGACGAAGATGACAGCTGATCTGGCACCTCCTCTCTTAACTGCCGCACCACACCTAAGAGAGGAAGTTTGAGCTCTAGACTGATTTAACGTGCATCAAGTTTGAGCTCTCCACAGATTTAACGTGCATCGCTCACTACATGGCTACAGTGGTTCTGGGATATAAACCATGACACATCAGCCTTTGAGTCCGTTACCTTGACCACTAGGCTACCTTCGCCACATTATACTTTCAACTGAATTTATAAATTTCTGAAATTCTTGTTGTCGCAATGCATCATAATCGGCTATCGCACGCATGTGATGCACGATGTACGATGTCGGCACGAATGCGTACATATCCTGGGAATCAGCCTGTGGTATCTCCCAATATCTAAAGCAGTGGCGTAATGTACACCCCAACCCCGACATGGTGAGGGGCCTAGGTGTTCTAGGATGCCCAATGTCTGACTGATGCCAAGTGCATAGTTGAGTGTGTGGCCCCAAACCTTATTTTGCAGGGGAGGGCTAATATTCTTCGTTACGCCACTGATCTCAAGGTGCTTAGTTGTGGAAGGTAAAATAAAAAAAAAAAGATACTTAAAATATCTATAATTTACCATTTATGTGATTTCTTGAATCATCTAGAATATTAAAATGCCAGAAAGGCAGCCAGAAAACTGGAGAGATATAGATTTCAGTGATAAATTCTTCCTTAGTCTTTGTAAAGACATCCTGACCATCGCATGCTTGTATGAATAAGCCACAACTGTCTATCCAAACTAGCATTTATTTTACTCTCTCTAATGTAATGGTGAAGAGGTTAGGGCAGTAGATTGTCTTTTACTCATTAACTCAATGGTTTGTCATTGCCATCATACGACAGATTACTTCAAACTTTATGGCAGTTCGTCCAGAGATCATGTTTCAATATGATAATACTAGACTCCATATGGTTTGCGTATCAGTAATGCACCTTAAACATATTTACACTCTTGCTTGGTCACGAATATCATCCTTTCAGCAAGACTGATCCTGTTTCGGATATGATAGTTTGCGAGAATCAGAGATAACCAAAAATTGATAAATTTGGAGAGTGAGTTACTGTGTGAGTGAATAGTAATATCGCACTTTTCTGCTACACAAGGGCTTTTGGAGACGGATCTCGTAATTTTGAACCAAGGTCAAGTAACGAGGATGACACCTAAGCTGGCTTTGTATGCATTATTGTAACAATGCACACCCAGTTTGGCTAGTTTGGCTGAAAAACTGGTTCTGGACGCCAACTTTGTCATTGTTTTAACAGTTGGATGGTTACAACAATGCAGACGAATCTAAGCTGGCGTCGAAAACCGATAATTAATTTAATTAAATTAATTAACTAGTAAATAAAGAATTAATATTTGAAAAACTGCATTAACATCAAGTGTCCTCCACTATAAGTTTAAAAAAATTATTTGAACTTGATTGGGTGAACAGAAAGTATTTTATTAATGACTGAAAATGTGAACAAGATAAATATATAGAGATAAAGAGTAAGGTAATAATAGGTATTAAAAAAAGAACACTTGTCCGTTGTCTAATGACCGTGTGTGTTTGTGTCGTTGTTTTTCGCTTTGTGTTTGTCAATAAAAAAGTATAATTCAAATGAAAATGTCTCGCAAATCCTTTAAGCAACTGCAACTATATAAATATTATAAAGACATCCAAGCAGCATTCTGCTGGACCAATAGAAGCTAAAAAATCTTTTTGGATAAGAACTGTGTCAGGTTTGAACAATATTTGTACCACATATGTGAATAACGTTTTCAAGATATTCGAACACGTTCGCGGAGTACTTTTGCCATGTTTTTATTAACTCGCTTTCTTCTCAGTCCAGGTGAAATTTTGTAATTGATTTTAAACAAACTTCCCGATGAGCTAGAGCAGGGGTGGGCAAAGTTTTCCAAGGTATGGGCTAATTTTTTCAATGTGTTGCGGTCCACTCAGTGGAGTAGGTGTGGTCAGCTAAGAAATAGGTCTACAACATTTACATGAACTCGCTTTCTTGTATGTCTGTCCGGATGGAATTTTGAAATTGATTTTAAACAATCTTCCCGATTAGCTAGAGGCTGGAAACTTGGACTATATCTCAGAAGTGGATGACAATGCATGAAAATGGTTATAAAAACATGGTACATAAAAAAATTTTTATTAAGAAAATTATTTAAAAAATATAACATATTAAACATTACAAAAGCTTTTTTTAGGAATAAATATCAATTCATACTAATAATTAACTAACAATATTTATAAAAGTTATTTACATTTTACAAAAAACACAATTACAAGGGAAATTTTAGCAATATTTTTTGAAAATCTTCAAAGCGTTTAGTGAAAAAAGTAATAAACCTATACCAGTAAAAGTATTACTAAAACAAATTAGATGCAATTATGTAGAAAATGCAACCAAATCTTAGAGATGATTGAGCAAATATTTAAGAAATGTGACATTTTCCTCATGAGACCATTATTTAAATACAGCAGACCATAACTCAAAAAATATTCATAAAATAAGAAATATTTTAGTTCTATCTCTAGAAAGCAATATTAATATCAGGCTCAAAAAGTGTCAGAAAAATAGGTTTGTAATATTTAGTTTATCAGACGCCCAATGACAGATTTTTAAATGTCCACTTCTGGTAGATTTAAGACCAACTTCCGGTTTTTCAAATTTTATAAAATGGATTGTAACTTGGCCCCTAGGTAACGTAGAAACCAAGCAAAGTATTTTTTGTTAAGCTAAAATAAAATAAAACACAAAAAATGTGTGTTTTGACTGAGTTTGGTCATTTCAACGTGTTCGAATACCTTAACTTTGACTGATTATTTTAAAAAACAAATAGTTTTTACTAACATTTATCAAAAGGTAAATAATATTAAGTTCTACAATTTAAAGCTATTGAGAAAATTAATGCGTTGAATATATAAAATATTTTAATTTATAACTGTCACTATTAATCTTATAAATTTGAATAGCAACCCATTGTCTGTTCTTTATGAATGATGAAATAATGCAAAAAAAAAAACACAAAACAAAAAAAAAGAAAGGAAAAGAGGGCATATTTTGAAAGAATAAACCTTTTGTGTGTGTGATTTATCTTTTACTCAGGACTTTAATTTTGAATTTTTAAATGAAAAGCCACCGAAGGCCTAGGCTAATAATTACGAGACATTCAGCAGTAATAAAACTATAATTGTGTGATTCAGTGAAACGAGAAAATGAATCAAGCGTGGATTCTGAGAAATTTATACACAAATTCTACCATTTCGACAACTTAAAAATCATTCAAGCATTTTCTTTTTACCCCTTAGCAAAAATGACATGAATGCCGTCATTCTCTTATTCGAACCAAGTACTTTACTTTTATTTCCGGAAACATTTCAAATCCGTTCTAACTACAATTTCGAATACTTTATCAGAAAAAAGGAATTTTTTTCTGATTTTTCTCTTTTTGTTTTGTCATAAAGCAAATTACTCAGTGTTCAACTGACATCATGGTTTTTAAATAGAAAAATTAACTTCCTGAAAGTGTTATGCTTATGATGTTTCTGTACTATACTTCAGACCTTATGATGAAAAAAAATTGTATATGCACTCATGTATTGTATGGGCTTATGACCACACAATGGAAGGTAATACTTCTGATTTATTCTGGGCAAAAAAATGCATTTGTTCGAATGTTCTACGTGTTCTTTTACGACATTTTCGCATGCAGACGTTAAGTAGTTCTCTTTTTCATGCTCATTCATCGTTGAATGTGTTTATTTCATCCATTTTTTGTAAAGGGTAATTTTTAAATAATTATGCATTCTTAGATATTTATATATGAGTATATTTAATTTAATGTAAATTAGTTGTATTATTAAAATATATTTTTTTTGTAAATTACTTATGTAGGTTATAAATATGTTTATGTGGTCTTACGTACTATCGCAACAAAGCCAACGTTACTCGTCAAGACAACTCGCCAAGTTGGCAACCCTGATTTCTCATATGTTGTATGCGCTGAAATGGCAACTGTGAGTTTCTTTTGATATAACGTCGCGAATACCGTTGCGATGATACGTAACTACCATTTTTATAACTTACATAACATCGTGTACTATGTAAGGCTACGAAAACTTGTGCCCTGAGAGGGTTCGTACTTTTTCACAATTAATGCTTTTATTTTCTCGTGATCTCCGAGAAAATAAAAGCATCGTCATTAATAGACTAATGGACCTCGTCACTAATATAAACCAAAATATTGACAACTTTCTCGCCAATTACCTTCATTAAAATTTCGTATTTTAATTCTTTTGGCACATTTTTGTGCTTAAATGTTCTTCTTACTGAATAAAAAAAAAAATAGAAGATGTGTTTTGTTTTTTTCTTATCTTCGCATACAATCTCTTACATAAGAATAATCGGTACTTACATACTATCCCAATAATGCCAACGTTCAAGATAGCACGCAAAGTTATTAACCCCAATTTCCCATGTATCGTACGCTCTGAAATGACAACCATGTGCTTCATTTCCTACAATGTCACCAATACGGTTGCGATAATACTGAATAATCTTTTTTTTCCCTTCCCAATTATTTTTGTTTGCACTTCTCATCTCTCGTTCACTCGCTTGAGATGGGTGGAAATGGGCTGCATGACAGTAATATTTAAATAAAGAAAAAAAAAACTTCACGGGGAATGTCTGCAGGAAATTTTTAGTCAAAAAACACGTGCCTGAAAAGTTTTCAATTTCAAATCCTAAACAGCTTCACCGACCTAAGCACAACTGCCGACTGGCGCAACGCACCCGATCCAGACGCAAATTCACTCTTCAGCAAAACGCAGGTAAAGAAGTTATCACTCCAAAAACTAAAACACGCGCACAATAATACGTAAATGAGGTCAGAGTTACCAGAAAAAAGTTTTAAGCGTATGTTTTAAATGGACAGTAAAATTTGTGGCAAATTTTTCCAACCAAATATGTCTTCAAAAGTCGCCAAGTGCCAAATTTGCGACCAGGCATAGATGTAACAGGGAAATTGAGAAAAGTAAAAATATGATTACTTGACGAGAAAATTCGAGTAAAGTTCCTCCAACTTTTATTATGACTTTGTAGAAAATAACGGAAAGAGTAACATTTACAGTGATAGCAAGTTTTCATGGATTTAATAGGATATTGTGACTACTGATTTGTATAGATGTGTGAACTTTCAACTTGTGCCATTAATGATTTTATTAGTAATATTTTTTACTTATGTTTATTGCTTCCTCTTAATTAAATTCATTCTAATTATACTAGATATTGCAGAATAATTAACGATTTGCTCTCAAAACATCTTTTTGTTATTAGGCGAATCTTTCTCATATTTGAAAACGATCCATAACGTAACAATATGTATTGAAAAATGTAAAATGAATGTTTGGGTATTTAGGCTGAGTAGAGGTGCTGATGCTATCGAGGCTCAAAGTACTCATGTTGGCATTGCGTGGAAGTTCGGAGAGGGGTGTTAATTTAGATGTCGTCCTCGTTGCTTGACCATAGTACAAAATTACGATATCCATCGCCAATAGCCCTCGTGTTGCTCTTAGTATGACGCCAACATATACTCACTCATTGGCGCCCACTACAGATATAAAATGACAATATCAAAATTTTCAATTGCATTTTTGTACAAAACAAGATCTTTTGAGAATATCTTTCATGAAAACGTTTCACACAGGCAATACAGTCAACTCTCTCTAATTCAAACCTTCCATAATACGAACTTCTTGATAATTCGAAGTATATGCTCACCCCCTAGAAAAAATTTTGATATTTCGAATTAAAACAATACGTTTTGTTACACTCAATACTTCGAAGTAAAATCTGTGGCTGGCCAGACTGCATCACTCGATAATTCAAAGTTATCTTATAAAACTATCGACAACTCGCTCACTCACTATCATGCAGAGTCCTGTAGCAAACAGAGTTAGGGCTTACATGTTTTTCGTTGTATTATCTCTACGTGTGTCTCCTGTTCCGTAGCCCCTTTGATGACCATCTGTCTGCCATCCCTTCTTTGTGTTTCTCGGTTCCTCAAGCAAAAATACACTTTTATTGTTTTCCTTCTTCAAGTGGACAATAGACCAGCCGCCCTTCTTGTCAGTCATCCACATCTTTCGTTTAACACGTGGCATTGCAACACAAACGTTCAGAAATTATGGTCGTAGAAGATGCGTAGATTCGTTTTTAATACATAAATATATTTTTAAGACAGGATTTTTAAATTCTGTATAGTATTTTTACTGTAAAATATGTATTTCTTAAAAATACCTTAAAATAATTTTATACATATGTACAATTGTTGTTTTATTACACAGTTTCAAATTCAAATGTGTTAGAGAAAATTTCTCTTCATGTATTTTGGGAGTTTTTTCCTACCCTCTTGATAATTCGAACACTTGATAATACGAAGTTTTTCATTGGTCCCTCCAACTTCGAATTATCGAGAGTCGACTGTATATTGTCACAATAATTTTATATAATTAATTTTTCTTCTATTCTAGAAGTAAGCATGTCCTAATAAGTATGCATACAATATTAAAATATTTTTTACGTGAGAGCCAAAAAGTTAAATTAATAAAAATTTAAAAAACATTCGAAGAGTTTCATTCATCACATGATATTAAATAATTTTCAAAATATAATATTTCCATTTATCTTTGCATTATATGATAAATTATCTTGACCCATATTTTTTTTCTTACTCTTTCTTTTGCATTAAAACGTTTATCCATCACTGATAAATACAGTAACATGCCATCATATATCAAAAGTAGAAAAATATGCTTTACACCACAAGGATTTTGAATGAATATATATATTTATTTATCATATCATATCCCAAGGTTTCTTTGTTCCTTTTTATATTAAATATATAAAAAAAAATTCATCAGACCATAAAAAATTGTAACAATTTCTCTCTTCGCTGATTCCGTTTGAATCATTTCTCTAAATGTAGTTAAGGCGCAATCGCAATGCATCAAAATGACGCCAATAGGCGCCAGGAAATATTCAACCATAACTTACATCCACAAAAAGAAATGAGGCATATGGGGCGCTTCCATAACTTTCGAATGACAAAGAATAGCGACTTAATAAAACACAGACGATATGTCAGCCCCCTTTACCACTAACACTTTTCCGGTAATATTTTAACACTAAAATGTGGTTTGTAAAAATACACTATATATAAAGGTTGTAAGTTTTCGTTTCTTAAAATTGCGTGTTTATGTCTTTGCTGTTTATGTTTTATACTGAAAACTAAGTATTCGAAATTTATTTTTTTGCAAAACCTGTGTTTAATAACCTTTATAATACAATAATACCCCATACTTATTCGATAGGAGGGACTGAGTTATAGCCGCGTAAATCGGGATATAATTTTGCATAATCGGTTGTGATTCAAAATTAATGTGACCAATTTTAAAAGCATATAATTATGAATGGTAAATTTTTATCGCTTTGCTGACAGTTATATTTTAAAAATGAAACATTTAAATTACTAATCTATTTTAATAGTGAGAGTAAATTATGGCTCCGAAATGAGGTCGTCAAATCCGAAAAGAAATTTCAAAGCTAATGAAGGATGTTTGCTCAAATTCTGTTATAAGTAAAGCGTTTGAAAATCAGAAAAGATATTTTGAAAATGTATTACTATCTAGTTTTTGAAAAGAAATAGAATTTGACTGACAATCAAAAGCTTCTGGAAAAAAAATGTGCACGAAGGAAGTGATCTTAAAGAAAATGAAGCTGAAAAGTTTTATCGAGCTGTAGAAAATCCTTTGCCTCAAAGGACTTCAGCAAATGAAAATTACAGGCACCGTAATCCACAATTTGTCGTCAGATAATTGGCGATAAAAAAGTGAATTAATCAGTCTATCTTCAAATTTCTGTTAAGGCCGTTGAAAAACGAAGAAAACAATCTTGGTCTATGTATTTAATGTTGAGCAAAGGTAGATACAAAGCATGGATAATTTCGGATGAACACTGTTTCATCTGTCATTCGTAACCTGCAAAACGAAGATACAACATATTTCACGCCAAAAACGCCGCAAAGACGCAGCTGTTTTGCAAAATGAATGTTGGGTATCAGAAGTTATGGTATGGACGGAAATGTCCTCTCAAGGCTTAGCAAAATTATTTTTTCTAGAACCAAAGGCTACAATTGATGCGAATACTATCAGAATATTGTTTTGAGACACTTGATCAAAAAAAAAGTAAGCGTCTTTACCTCCAAGGAAACTTTGTTTTTCATCAAGATTCTGCACCACAAGTCATATTATAAAATCAAATATAAAATGGCTGAAAGATTACAAAATAAATTGTGTGCCTCTTGAAAAATGGCTACAACCATCTTCCGACTGTGTTCATTGTGATTATTTTTAACACGCCTTTTTATGGGATACTTAAAAAAAAATTTACAGACGTAAAGTAAGAACATTCCAAGTACTTCAAAAAGCAATCAAATAGGAGGTTGGAAAAAACTTCTAAAAATGGACAGAGAGCCATTTTGGCTTGGTGTAAACGTTTATGCAAAGTGTACTATGCCAAAGGAAACCACATTGAAAATTTCAGCAAATAACTTTATTTGATAACATTTTATGACACTCCGAAATTGGTCGCAATATTTTTGAATCAACCGGTAAATACATATGAATTACTATTAGCTGTAGCTAAAGATGAAAGAAAATAATAATTTAGAAAAAAAAATATGTTTGTATTTGTTGTTCTTTTTGTAAAATAATTCTTCAGACCTCTTCTGGACAGCACACTTTATTACGGACAATTAAATAAAACGATTATGAACACTGCACACAGCATAAAATAAGTTCATAGCACACAGCGTATAGATCGTGTGGTCCCCGTAGAAGAAGTGCGTTGGATGAAGCGGGAAAAAGAACGCGTGGGCGTATCACACAGATGTTCTTACGCCAGAAAAAAATAGTTCGCTTGCTTCAACCCAACCCTGTGAGTGATACATTTTTTTTTCAAACACAATTACAATATCATAAACACATATACATAATACATATAAAATATAACAAATAAAGTGACATAAAAATCATTAGAGTAATGAAATTTTTTCCATTGAATATTGTAACTTTTGTACATTCGTGGCTTCAGTAAGAAAATTTGCAATTAAAACTTCAGTTTGAATGTATTCCAATTTTATTGCAGTATCTTCAATTAAATCTTTCACAAAATGAAAACGTAAATTCATATGCCTTGATTTATTTGAAGAACGGGTACCCTTAATCCCATTGAATTGCCGCTTAACTATCTGAATTTAAAGTTACAGCATTATTTATAAATTGTTTACATTTTAATTCAGTTGACAAATTTACAGTCCAAATTATATGTTTACAATTTTCAGAAATAGAAAATAACTCTGTTTCACATGTTGATAGACTAACACTTTTCTGTTTACGACATTTCCATAAAATTAATGAATTACCAAGTAAGATTACACCACCAGAAAATGATTTTCTATTTTCTGCATTTCCCCAGCTTGCATCTGAACTAGCATTTAAAATACCAAATTCTTTTTCATAAAACAATTTTTTATCTTTTGTACCCTTCAAATATCTAAATACTCTTTTAGCCAAATTTTAATGTCTTTTCTCTGGTTTATGATTAAATTGTGATAAATAAGATGTTACAAATGAAATATTGGGGCGAGTTCTATTAGCTAATTAATTCATGATACATAGTAATGACAATAAATTCATTTGTAGAAGAAAAACTTTTATCTTCCCCTTTCACAATTGGAGTCTTATTACTTTTACAATTTTCTGAATTATATTTAATCAATAATGAATTAATATATTCACACTGAGATAAATAAATACCATTTTCATGTTTTTCAATTTCCATACCTAAACACTTATCAGTTTTGTTTTCAAACACTTCAAATACATTTTTAATCTTATTTACAATATCTTCATACATTTTATCATTGTTACAAAAATAGCTAAATCATCTACATACATACATAATATAAGAACACTTTGATTATCAGTTTTAATAAATACACAATTATCAGAAGCTAATTGTTTTAAACCAAATTTTTCTAATTCACACTTTAATTCCATGTACCAGTTTCTACCTGACTGTGGCAAACCATAAATATTCTTTTTCAATTTACAAACTTTGTCATCTCCAATTAATTTCTCATAACTAGGTGGAGGTAACACATACACAGTCTCTTCTAAATCACTATATAAGTAAGCAGTTTTTACATCAAAGCAATTAACATTTAATTTTAATTTAGCTGCAAGTGCAATTAACAATCGAAAAGATTCAATATTTACAACTGGTGAATACGACTCTTAATAATCTATATTTTTAATTTGGTTAAAACCAGCTGCTATAAACCTGGCTTTGTATTTAAAAATTTTCCCAGCCTCATCTTGTTTTAAACTATACACCCACTTAGTTTTTATCAATTTTGGTTTTGCAAGTTTTTGTACTACTTCCAATACTTTATGTTTATCTAACGAATCTAATTCATTCTCCATTGCTAATTTCCAATTTTCCCAATTAGCACTATTTTTTGCCTCAAAATAAGAGTTCGGTATATTATCCGTTAAATGAACTGACATCTGCTTAGATTTTAGTCTTTCCGATCTTCTAACAGGGATTTGATTTTGTACATCATTTAATTCAAGTACCGGGAGTTGGATTCTGCCTGTCTGATGGGATGGTATAGTCTGAAGAGGAATTGAGTCATTCTGAAATGCTACAGGCTCATTGTTCATTTCAAAATTAGGCAATACTCTATTTTCTGAATTTTGATTAATTTCATTTATTTCGGAAGAGATTTCAAAAAACGAGTCAATATCCCATGTTTCATTTTCAATTTCACCTAAATAACTACTACCTTATAAAGATTCATTGAATTTAACTGATCTCTCTTCAATTACTTTTTGATTTTTAATATCATAAATTCGATATCCCCTTCTTTCTCTAGCATATCCTAGCATAATTCCCCGTCTTCCTGGAACTTCAAATTTATTTCTCAATACTTTCGGAACGTGAAAATAGGCCACACAGCCAAATTTTTTTAGATAATTTAATTTCGGTTTATTACCTGTCCAAATTTCTAATGGAATTTTTTCTTTCCCTTTTCGTGGTATTACATTAGATACCTGAGTACTACAATTAATAGCTTCGGCACGAAATTTTAAAGGAAGCTTACTTTCATATAGTAAAGATCTAGCTCTTTCTAAAAGAACACGGTTCGCTCTTTCTGCTATACCATTACTTTCGCTGTTGTATGGAATAGGTTTTTTCATGAAATATTCCTGAATTAGCAATGAAAGTATCTAGTTGCTCATTTACAAATTCTAACCCATTATCAGTTCTCATCTTTTTAATCCTTTTATCAGTTAAATTTTCATATTTAGCTTTAAATTGAGAAAATATATTAAACACTTCATATTTATTTTTTAAGAAATAAGTAAAGTACATGCCAGAAAAATCATCTACAATTACCATAAAATATTTTGCACCACCATATGATTCGATATTGATTGGACCACACAGGTCGGCATGGAGCAACTCAAGAATTTGTGAACTCTGATTTATTTCAATACTACGATGAGTTTTTCTGGTTACCTTACTTATATCACAAGTTTCACATCTGAAATTATTTACATTATCAATATCAATATAATCTTTCATTTTAAGCATATATTTACAATTTAAATGACATAACCTGTTATGCCAAATTTTATAATTATTAGTAGATTGGTCAGAAAAATAACACCCAGAATTATACACAGGTTCTAATTTTATTTCTAATCTACCATTATTTTTAAATGCTTTTGTTATTAACTTATTATTTTTATCATATATCAATACACAATTATTATCTGATTTAATCTTACAACCTTTATCCATTAAACATGTTACAGACAATAAATTACACCTTAATTGAGGAACATAACTGACATTAGTAATTGTTAAATTAATAGAATTACAATGCTTTGTACTCACAGTTTTAGCTAAAACTTTTCCGGTTCCTTGACTTACAATTTTGGAATCTTTATCTGCTAAATAAATGTCCATAATTTCGGGACTTATTTGCTGAAACCATGCAGGGTCTTTGGCCATATGACAGGATGCTCCACTGTCCAGGATCCAAGTGTTATCACAGAATTTCTCTTCGCGGTTCGAAGCTGTGAAAACTGAATTTGAAGAAGTACCTGGATTTCTTGATGGATTATTTCTTTGGGTCGTTCTGTTTGGCGTGTTTTTATTTTTGTAAAAACAGTCCTTTGCAAGATGATTCTTATACTTCTGCAAATGTAGCAAAGCCTCGTTTGTCTTTCATTTTTCTTTCTAGAATAAAATGCTCCAGCATTTATTCCTTCCATGCGATTTTTAGATGGTAAGTTGACGGAGGCTTCTTCTTCCCGTAGAATTTGGAGGATTTCATCCAAAGATTTCTCCCGTTGGGTCTTCAAAATTTCCCTCAGGCGAGTGAATTTTTCTGTCAGTCCTCGAACTGTATAATACACCAATTCCCTCTGTGAGACTTCTAAGCCGAGGGAGTGACACTTAGTCGAGATGCCCCTCGCTCTTGCAATGTAATCCACCGCGTTTACTCCTTTGCCCATGATCAGGTTTTTGAGTTCATTGCCCGCGTCGATTTTGCGGTCCTCCGCACGTCCGATGAAAGTCCCTCTAATTTTTTCCCACAACACTTTAGCGTTGTCCTCTTCCGCAAACTGTAGCGCCTGTTCGTCGGCAAGGGAAAGCTTTATATACGAGACGGCGTCAGCATTTCTTTTTTCCAATCGGAATCCTCCTTACGGCTAAAGTCTTCAGGTTTTTCGTTGGTAACCATAGTATCCAATCTCTTCAGGCTCAAAGCAGCCTTCATCTTAAGAGCCCATATAAAATAGTTCGTCCCATTTAAATTGGGACAGTCATCTTTTCCATTTTTGGCAAAAAGTTCACACAGTTCACTAACAACGCTCTGCTACCAATTTGTTGTTCTTTTTGTAAAATAATTCTTCAGACCTCTTCTGGACAGCACACTTTATTACGGACAATTAAATAAAAAGATTATGAACACTGCACACAGCATAAAATAAGTTCATAGCACACATAAGTTCATAGCAATCGTGTGGTCCCCGTAGAAGAAGTGCGTTGGATGAAGCGGGAAAAGAGCGCGTGGGCGTATCACACAGATATTCTTACGCCAGAAAAAATAGTTCCCTCGCTTCAACCCAACAGTATTATATATATATATATATATATAATAAACTTTTAGGGGTAAAACACAAATGCAAATTCGCAAACCGAAATTATTTTGATGTATAGAGATATAATCTATATAAGCCAGTAACAACCTCCGCACCATGGTGATCATTTTAGTGTAGTGGTTAAGTTACTTGGTTTCGGATCCAAAGGTCCCGGGTTCTGTCCTACCGGATAAGCGCGTCACTTCATTTGGTGACTAACTAAGCTTAACTAAGAAAAGCGAAACCTAAACTGTTCCGTTGTGGCGCCATCTACCCGCAAAAAAAGAGCAATCCAGGGGAAAAAAATCGTCAGATTAACGTGACGCAACTCATCCAACACACATATAAAAAAAACTGATTGCTCAGATTAACAACTAGTATATCGTTCGTTCGCCTAACCAACTCACTGGTTGAGGAGTGTATAGCGATATAATCTTTATAAGCCAGTAAAAACTTCCGCACCATGATGCTCATTTTGGTGTAGTGGTTAAGTTACTTGGTTTCGGATCCAAAGGTCTGGGTTCTGTCCTCAATATAGAACTTGCCACTTCATATGTAATAGGTTTCATAAAATCTAGCAATTTAGTTTGCCGGCTCTACGATTTTCTTTTCCAGCAAAATTTTCTCGTTGCTAATATTTTTTTATTCCCTGTTTTGCTGGAAAAAATTTGCTCATCCTTGGGTTTTATATTTACTAAAATTTCTAACCCTTTTCAATTAAAAAGGCCTTCTCCAAAATTCCCAACACTGCCATTCCACCTTCTGATTAAACTAGATCTAAAGACTTTGTTTCTAGATCTAGGGGCTCTACTTTGCTTGGATGACAGCCGTCTCTTAAAACTGCGTAAATGTAACGCGTATAACAAACAAGATGCAATGATGAATATAGGTAAAAAAACACAGCTCCGTTGTTCAGAGATATATAACACAAAATAAATTTTTTGGCTATGCATCGATTCCGTGCGATACGCCAGAACATGCACATTCTCTAAGCAGGAAGCGGGGAGCGAGTAATCGAGTTATGTAGCGCTCAAACAAAAGACGAAACGACGAGATTTGAAAATCGCGTAACTCAGAATTTACGTAAGTCGAGGTTTTTCTGGGGTTGGGATCTAAGGCAAATTAAAGAAAAAAATGTTTCACTCAAAATGTTCTTTGTTGTGTACGACAAGAGTTAATCTACTGGACGTACAGAAATAGACATAAAACACGTTTTATCACTAAGAGGTGTGAGTTTGAAGAGAAAAATAATACAATTATATATATATATATATATAATGTGTTTTCTGTTGTTGAATAGAGCTTTTAAAAATGAATACGATTGAGCAAAGCACGCACTTTTCATGTTCACATAAATTATATACAAAATATTCTAACTTTTCAAAACTGGAATACCTAGAAATACTTCAATAGTAAATAATAATTGTAAGTAAGTTAAGAATTGCTATGTTTGAAGCCAAACAAACATCCATGGGGAATTTGTTCGAAATATTTTATCTAAATAATTTATTCTTTTTATTCAGTTCCTTAAATTTGCTTATTCAAACAGAATAATAATCATTTGAAAAAGCGTGTCACCCGCTGAGAAATGTAGGCTTCTCCTCAATATTTTTTATAAAAATGAGACAAGGTGAAACATTGTGAACCAAGCAAGTACGCGGATATTAACGTCGTACTATTTAGATATATTCGAGGGCTTTCGGTGACATATTATAAAAAATGTAATGCACAGAAATGTTATTTTAAAATTGAAGATAATTGTTAATGGAAAATCTGAAAGGAGAAATATATAAGAACAAATCATATCGAATTTATAATTCTTAAGTTAAAAATAAACTAATTTGATTTTTGAAAAAATGTGCATGCAAAATTTTAATAATTAAGTTCCGTAAAATAAATTATTTTAATTTAGGAAAAAAATTGTAAAAGAAGTAATTGAATATACGTTATTTTCTTCATTTTGTTGCAGATACTGTTCAACTCCTTAAGAAAAACGCTTTTAAAATTATTAAAAACTATCAATCAAATAAGATTAACCTAACAAATAACAGATATATATATATAGTAGTTAGGTTTATATAATATTAGTGATTTTATTAAGAATATTATGCGATGCCAAGGAATTCCATAAACAACTTAAAATGGGATGTAACTACCTAGCAAATCTATTTCATTCCTCTAAAAACAGAAAAAATGAAACAAAATTTAATTCATGACTCTTGAATATCTCAGTTATATCAATCGTTTAAATGGATTTGAAATAAAAATAACATTTCAGAATATTTAAATATTTACAGTAAATGAAATTTTAAAAATAAAATGGAATTTATCCAAATTATGTTAAGACATTTCAACTTTCAACAATCTGTAAAAACCAACAAAACTTTAGAAATAAGGAGAAAATAAATTCAACTGAATAATTTATAACCCTTATCCACACAAACACACAAAAAAGAGAAATGGTATACGTAATCATAGATTTTCAAACGCATTAACGCAAAAACCACAACAATAACACCAGATGGCGCTCCGCAAAATGACGTCAACTTTAAAAACCGTTCGTCATTTCTGTCGTCAAGAGGGTAAAATGAATAATGCTTCTGATGATTAAAAATTCTGGCCTCGTTAGAAACTACATTTTGATTATTTATTTTGCTTCAAATCCTGAAAGATTAAATAGGAAAGTTACTTTAAATGAAAATTATTGCTGTTTCGCTGGATGAAAGGCTGTGGTTTTTGCTTATGAATATTTTCTCTCATTTAAACAAGTTTCACGAATGGAATTCTGAGAGGTTTATAATACTTGGGGATTCTAAAAGAGGAAGATTGTGTGGTGAATTAAATGTTTGGACGAATGCATTATTCGATTTTGTTCCGCCATTTTTACGGAGAGTGGTTTGATTATAAAAAGCTTTATTTTTTTCCATCCCTGGAATGAAATAACTTTATTTTTCTGGTTCTCTTGAAAATGTCTTGTTTGAAATATTTGTGTTCTTATAAATCAAAATAAAAAAAAAAAGACCATGGATATAATTTTCTTACATTTTCATCTTTTTCTTCTTTTATAAAGATAAATATACACCGGCGTTCAAATTTAAGAGAGTTTTCAGATTTGTTCAATTATGTCTAGAACTGTTCCGGACAGATTTGAAAAAAAATTTGGTACAAATGTAGGATTGATATTATGCAAAAATAACTAGACTACAGTAACAAACCTCATAATCGTGCATAACACTCATCAGAGTCTGAAGGTATGAAATAGCAATTGTAGAATGAAACAAAATAAATTGATTAACAGGGATTAAGGTCTTCTATTATACATATACAGGCCTTGCACCATGACTTTTTACCGGAAATAAGGCAATTAATCCTAATCGTTCAGCAACTATGTTTTCAGATCTTGAGGGAGTTTGCGAGTTGCAATTGCTCTCCCCAGAGTTTTTCAAACACTCTCTATACGAATGAGGTCTGGAGGCTGGCTGGTCAATCTATACGACGAATATCCTCACCTTCCAGAAATTTGTCGAGCAGAAGAGCCATAGGTTTCTCGTTATCTTCCATTTAAAAATCAGGATAAGAGCCAACTGCACCCTTGCAAAGGCAACATAGAGCTCTCAGACCTCACAGCAGCCACAATGTTTCTTTCAAAGAGATAGAGGGCCATCTAACATAATGTATGCCTAGACCAGTGATTTCTAAATGGTCTATATAGACACACAGGTGTCTATGACGACCTTCAATGGGTCCATGTCAGCCAAAAAGTAACTTGGGGGTCCATGAGGTATAAATAGGTCATTAACAGGGAATAAGGTCCCTATTATACATATACAGGCCTTGCACCATGACTTTTACAGGAAATAAGGCAATTAATCCTAATCGTTCAGCAACTATGTTTTCAGATCTTGAGGGAGTTTGCGAGAGTCTATGAGAGTGACTCTCACTAAACTGGACCGTAACTTTAATTTGAAAAGAAAATTTATTCAAATGGAAGGCAAATTTTAACCTAACAGACTTTTTAACAAAGTTTAATGAGGTTAATTTGCAATTATAAGGTGATAGCACAAATTTTATTAAAACAAAAACCATTTCAGCGGGGGTTTTTTTCAGAGTAAACCTAAAGAAGTATAATACTGGAAGGTGCTAATTTTCTCTCAATTTGTCACATGCAATCTGTCAGAGCGTTTTAACATACATTCAACATTTAAATGTCTTTGATTCCGATTTTGAAACCAGGTTTAAGAATGCTTTGACTATATATTGTAATACCACAGTAGGCAATGAATTCATATGGTCAGATTGAAAAATAAAATGTTCAGCGTGGCTACCAATCTCCAAAGAAAGAAACTGGACACTACTAGCAGATGAGACTTAAAGTTAAACCTGACAAGATTGATACCAAATGTTGAAATTTTGTTTTTTGTAGCTCCAGATTCATCCCTCCCATTAAAATCATTTGTTTGTTGTTTAGTTATTTTATTTAACAGATATTTTGCATTAAGAAACTTTTAAATTTATTAATTATTATGTGCTTTTTAAAATATAAACACTATTCTTCATTGCAGTTAGGAATTCAATTCTTTTAAATTAGTAGTAGTACCAGCCGTCAAAAGAAACTTAAGTTGATGAATTTGCAAAAAAATAAATACTAATTAAGCTGGGGTCAGCCCAAAAAGGAAACACGGGGCAAGGGGGCTATGAGACTAAAACGTTTGGGGAACTCTGGCCTAGACCATCACGCCTACACTGACGTAACAGTCGATTTCTCGGTAGGTAGTGGGTCTCTCTGGTTCTCTCCACTCGCAAAGTACGACAAGAATCACAGAATACGATGAACCGAGACTCATCAGGAAAGAGAACGGACGTCCATTGATCAATGCTCCAATCTCTACGATTTCTGCACCATTTTATAAGGACTCTCCCGCTCGTAGAATGAGGAAGATGGAAACTCAGATCTTTCTCCAGTGACGTCTTCTGGAAACAGCCATCTTTGAAACTCAGGTGCCTGTGGCAGTGGGAAATTCACGAGAGAACTGAGAAGTTGTAGCATCCCAGTCATGCTTTCAATAATGGACAAATGGAGATTTGACCTTGCTGAGATCCGGTATCTTGAAACTGTTTCCATAGGTCAAACATGACGCTGGGCGTTAAATTGAATTTTCTAGAATTCTGAATTTGGGAATGGCCTGCATCTAACCTTCCAGCCAATCGGCACCTTATTTCACCATCTAAACATTTGTGGATACTCATTCCTGCTGTTTTAATTTTAATTTAAGGGACTGCTGAAAAAAGCATAAAAAACGTTTAGTGTGTTTGTGCTGGATCAAGAAAATGCTGATTTTAGCCAGCGCACTTATAAATGCTGCTACTGGACTAACTCTGCCCACCCGTACGTATTTAAAACACGAGATGTGCATCTTTGTTTCAAAGCAGTATTTTGTTGTTGTTGTTAAGATCCTTTCAGGAAATTTGACAAATTTTATTTACATTGAACACCAGTGTATTTGATGATCATTTGACACAACTTTTAACTTAATAAAGCGTATATGTTGATTTATGTAAGCAAATAATGTGTGTAGATTTATCAGTTGAACATTTTATATAATAGCCGCAGTAAATAAGAAAAGTTTCTTTTAATAAAAGCTATACATTGAATTATTAATAGTGGATACAGTATATAGTGGATCTTTAACAACTGGCCAAAATATAAAAGAAATGACGCATAAATATCTGTCTTTGTATAGATTTTTAGACAGTTAACGAATATGTGTATCACCACTAACCGTTACCCGCTCGCTTCACTGTATACTTCCAGACATTGTAACACTACATTCTTTTCAGGTCATCGTTATCTAAGTCCTACAGTTTAAGGTATCCGAACACGGTGAAAAATGACCAAATTCAGTCAAGACAGATATTTTTTATTTTTTATTTTATTGAATAGAGCTATCTTTTGACTTTACGAAACATTACTTTTGTTTTGGTTTCTACGCTACCTAGAGGCCACGTTACAATCAATTTTATTAAGTTAGAAAACCGGAAGTGGGTTTTGATCTACCAGAAGTGGGCATTTTATTGCTCAAAATCTATCATGGCGAGTCTGATAACTCAAAAATATTACGAATGTATTTCTGTAAAACTTTTTTGAACTTGATATTTATGTTATTTTCTAGAGAATGTACTAAATTATTCCTTACTGTATGAATACTTTTTTGAGTTATGGCTTGTTATTTAAATAATGATCTCATAAAAAGTGTAACATTTCTTTTTAATGTTTACTCAATCAGCTCTAAAATTTTCAAATTTTAATAAAGAATTAAAATTTTAGTACATTTTCTAGATAAATGCATCTAATTTGTTTTAGTAATACTTTTACTAATATATGTTTATTACTTTTTTCTCTAATATCTTTCAAGGTTTTCAAAAATATTGCTAAAATTTCACTTATAATTGTGATTTTTTGTAAAAATTCAGGTAATTTGTTTCAAATATTGATAGTTAAATATAGTAATATTTATTGGTATTGAGTTCATAAAGTAGCATTTATAATGTTTTAGTATGCTATTTTGTTAAAAAGTACTCTGAACGTGTTCGGATATATTGATAAATATATTCTTAGAGCCCTCATCTCTTGATTTTCAGAAGCCATGATATAAGTTTCTAAAAACAGAGTATATTTTATCATTCATGCCTCGGTATTTTCCCACCCTAGAAATTAATTTCCTCAAACCCCGTTTTTAGCGAAACTCTCTTAAAAAATAAATACATAAATAAATAACATGTTTGCATACCCCAAGACTATAGGTCTAACTGTTCAAAAACGAGATGTTTTTATATATAACTCCCTCATAACACTCTGCAAACCCTTCTTGGGTATTGAATTTAGCTAAAAACCCTTTCGTAAAAGATCTCTACTCGGCAGAAGTAATCTTGCTTACCAACTCACTTCTGTTGATATTAAAAGGTCAAAAAAGAATTCTGTTCTTATGTGTAATGTCCATGCACCTCCCTTCTCTCCTCGTAAGTAGATTTGTGCAAAGCCTAAAGCAAATATCTACTCAGTAAAAGAAAAATATTTTTCAAAATTTTAAGTACCGTAAAATTTCAAGTATAGCACGACCGGCGTATAACGCGCATCTATATTTTCAAGCTTCATTTTTTTTAAGGTATATCTGCCATATAAAGTGCAACCCTTTCTTACGAAGAAACCTGGAATTTTCATATCCAGTATTCTAATGTTTTGAAGATATTTGTCTGCAAATACCAAGCCTTTGAAAAATTAGTATATTTCTAGAACTACAACTGTTTAAATTTCCTAAGATATGTCATTTCTTTTAAATAAACAGTATTCTGATGTTTGTGGAAAGTCTAATTTCTGATCTTCATCCCGTTTTTTGTTAAAGCTATCATTTTTATACACGCTGTATAATGCACTTCCATACATTTCAATGTTAGTTTTTGTGGTAAAAGTGTGCGTTATACACTGGATTGTATGGTATCGGGTTGAGTAAAAATTTTTCGGCCACCTCCGCTCCAACAACAGCCATTCCGTGGAAATTAACCTTTCTCCAAACGAATTTTTGAACTGTAAGTTGAAAGTTGGAGCTACACGACTGTGTAATTTGTTTGTCTAAAATTTAGTATCATTTTGTACCAAAAAAGTGTTTAAAAAAGGAAACTATCACGTCAACAGATTGGAACGATTATGTACTATGAGTTCCAAAATAAATTCTATGCAAACTGAATGACTCAAAGAAATGTGTGAAAGTTTAAGTTGCAATAATGTTTATTATGATACAGCAAAGGTTTTGGTTTCGAAAGTTTAAAGCTGGGAAATTTCGACATTGAAGAAGAAACCATATTCTGACCACCCTATTGAGGTTGATTGTGACCAATTACAGGAAATTACTGAACACGACAGAAATGTTTCAACACGAACTATTGCGTTAAAGCTTGACTTTTGTTAAAAAACAATAGTTAATGCTCTCAAACGAAGAAATTTGTTTAAATTTAACCACTGTGTACCTCACGAATTGACAGCAGAAGACAAAAAAAGTGAGCTGTTTGGGCTCTGCTTATAGATCAAAGGAAATAGAAAATTCTGCACAGAATTGTGACCTGTGTTGAAAATGTGTGTACTACAACAGTACAAGCCGTAAAGGAGGGTGGTCAACACTCAAGGAATTAGCAGGCTCAGTTGCAAGACAAACGCTAACTAACAAGAAAGTGTTTCTCTGTATCTGGTGGAATTGTCGAGGATTTATCTATAAGGAGTATATGAAATGCAAGAAGACTATCAACAGTTCAATTTACAGCAATATGATTATCAAAGTTAGTGATGCCCTTCACAAAAAAATGAAAAAAATATTTCAGAAGGAAGATGGTTCTCTTTCATCAAGATAATGCTCGTGCACATGTTATTGCAATGACCGGCTGGATGCTCTACACGCTGGAGTGGTAGTCACGCTACATCTACAATACAGCATACACATGGCACCTTCACATTACTATCTGTTTTCACATCTGTAGCTGCATTTTTGGTGGCACAATCTTGCATTCGAATAGCAAGGTCATAAAGGAGGTCAATCGGTTTCTGGACTTGTGCACGCCACAATTCATCGCAGAAGGGATTTAAAAGTTGCCTAAACGCTGGAAGATCATTGCAGATTTATAAATGGAGATTACTATACTTATTAACTCTGCTGATTTTGTATGTTTTTTATAATTTTACAAGATTGGTTTTTTTTTGGTGAAAAACTTTTTACTCAACGTAATATGTTGGTTTAATAGTTCAAAAACGGGAATTTTTGTTATAGTAGCCTCATAAATCTTCTTTTAAAATTCATCATCAAAAAGTACATGTCAATTGAATAATAGTTGAATTTTACAAACTTTAAGGAAAATTTAGCGATTTCTTTTCAAATGATATTTATTTATTTTTTATTGCATTTATAATTTTTTAAAAATGTTAATGTTTGTGTGTCAGTTGAAAAATCTCTCTCTCTCTATATATATAAAGAAGAAAAGTCACTTATTCACTCAATAATCAAAGTATCTCCTTAACTTTTCGACATAGAAATTTGGTAGACATGTTTCTTTCATAGAATAGAGATTCGCTAAGAAATGTTTCACACGCAAAGTGACTCCTAAGGGGCGTTTTGATAGCTTAGGGAGCGTTATAGATTAATATTCCACTCTTTGAAGTATTAGACATACCGACTTCAAATTTGGCAAATATGTTTTGTTGAGAAGAGATATATGTAAAGAGCTTTTTTTTTTTTTTTGTTTAACTTGCAATTCACTTAAAATTACCTCCCATTAAAAATGTATTTATCTTCAATCTCTATTGTTTTATTTTTCAGTTCCCTCGTGCGAAGAACGAGTATATCAGCTACTACAAATATATTTATAACTGTTCTACATGCAGCTTAATATATTGTGTTTTCAAATTTTTAAAAATTTACAACTCAGTGTTTTGATAGGACAACATTATAAAAATATTCAGGAAAAATGTTACCCTTACACTTTGAGTACTAATTATGCATTGTGTATTGACTTCTTTCTTGGAATAGTTTTTCTTCTATTTTTTCAGTATAAATAGTTTTCAAAAACCGTCTTTATACATCACCACATAGCAACAAAAGGCAAAACAGAAAATACAACTTTAAACGTTTCACACTTATGTATTAAATATTCTAAACATTGCACGTATGGTAAATAATACTGTTTCCCTAATGAGTTCACAAAACATTAATACCAGAAAGGTAATACAATTTATGCAAATTAACTTTACTATAAAATTGCTCTCATTTTCAAAATAAGTCTTTTGAAACGTATGTAGAAGTAACAGAGTGGACATAGTCCAAACAAACAGATATGTGAAAATGAACTCTGCATGTTATACAAATATAATAATGTCCTATCTTTCTTTTTAGAAGCTCTTAACATGATATGAAAAATATTAGATTTAATAAAAAACAAAACTGATTTGTAATATGCATGAGATATGTGTTAAATATTTCTATGTTAAGACCCTGCTTAACGCTGTTTCGGCTTAACGATCTTTTATTCAAAAGTGGGATTTCTCGAAATTTCACGCAACTTTAGGCTTCCCGATGTCTGAAGCAGTTTATCTGTGTTTCTTCTTTCCAGCCGTGTTATACAAACGTATTTTTATCGTTTCAAACATTTTTGTGATTCTTTTAAGTATAAATTTATATAATATAAGGATTGCAATGGAGTAACAAATGTTATGATTTTTAGTTTTTATCATTGGTGGGTGTGGTCATTCATCAAAGGTTCGTTCTATTATCTAGTTTTT
>BMAO01029659.1:0-19668 GCA_019973975.1 Trichonephila clavata | reverse complement strand
TTATTGTTTGTAATACTTTAAAAAGATAAAATAATTTTAAAAATTGCGAAGAATCAACGTTATATATTCACCACATTTATATAACTAGCTTTCATGGCGTTGCACGGGCTTTCTCTACTCTTATAAATTTTTCCTTCCCTTCACAAAATCAGCATGACCTGTATTCTTTTTCAAAATTACTTTGACTTCTATGTTATTTCCCCTCCACTAAGCCCGGCGTTGCATGGGCTTTTACCGAGTGTATAACTTAATCCCCATGAAAACTTCCTCTTTCCCTCATGACGCCAGAACTTCTGGGTGGGTGTGTACGCGTACGATGTGAGTGCATGGCCCGGCACGCTCCGGCTTTCTCGTTTAACATTTTCCATTCCCTTCTATAAATCAACACTAGCGATTAGTTGTATAGAATTATTTGTTGTTGTACTTTAAAATGATAAAAATAATTTTAAAAATTGCAAAGAATCAACATTATTTACCACATTTATAAAATTAAATCTTCATATGTTGTTACTTAATGACTTCGTTAGTAGTTCATGCATTATACTACACTCAAATAGGAGATGGATGAAATGCAAAATTAAAATAATTTGCTGTTTTATACTTTATTTCAACCCTCCAAAATTAAAAACGAAGATTAATTTTACTGCATTGAATAGCTTAGGATAATATTGAACTAACGTATTAAAGCCACATCAACGTGTGGCCGGGTCTCAGCTAGTTTTCTTATATAATACAAAATCTAAAAAGTCCATCAACTTTTTTCCCAATTCAATAGAACTAAGACAAAAATTAATTAGCTTTTTATTGTAATCTTTTTTAGAAAAGAAACTTTATTTATTTTAATAATTGCTTTATATCAACATCATATCAAGTATTTAGAATTAAAACAAAAAATGTTACATGTTAAATCAAATTCTTTTAAGGTTACTGCTGTCCAATATTTATGCCCATAGTGAGCAATAAATCTAGCAATAAATATTTTACAATAACTTATATATAATTTTTATCACCAGAGTCAAAATCAGATGAGTCAAGAAGAATGCACTTACTGCAGCTGTAAAATTACTTAAAAAATTTTATCACCATTTGATTCTTTATCTATATCTCATAATAAAAAACATATAAAAAAGAATTATTCTTTACAAAATAAATGCTCACAAATCAACTAATTAAAACGAACCTATGCTTAAAAGATAACCAAGATTAGAAACATCCTCATAAGATATTTTGAACATATTTTGTTTAAAATGATAGAGTATCAGAATAAAAACTTCTCTTCATTATCTCCTTGACACATAAACTGTATATTGAAAATAACAAAAGAACAAAAATCCAATCTTAAAGGATTTGAGTTCTATACAATTGTGTTGACTATTCAAGTGTTCTAAAGGAATGACAGAGTGAATTCAGTCAAAATAGAATTACATTTCTGAAAATCTTTGAGCTTTTTTGGATAAATCTAACAGTAAAAAATTAATAAAATCATGAATAGACCCATTTAAATTAATTTACAGTGAATAGAGTTCATAGTATTAATACTAAAGTGACAATAAACATTCTAGTACTAAATAAAAAATTGATAGATTTTTTAATGCTCTTATGTGAAATAATTGATAGGTCCACAAACTAATATTTTTTAAAACAAAACTTGTAAAGAAAAATGCTTTTTATAAGTAACATTTTCCGGATGTGTATAAAATAATGTATTATTACAGGTTGCTCTTGGAACTACCCAGAGATTGTATATTGCAGCTCAGGGTCCTCTTCCAAATACTCTCTATAGTTTTTGGCAGATGGTTTGGGAACATCATGTGTTGGTCATTGTCATGCTTACTGAAGTTCAAGTATGTTTCTCTCTATTGGTTTCAGCATTAGAAAATCTAGTATAATTTAGAAATGTTAACTATTTTGCAAAAATTAATGTGTTTAAAATAACAAAGTATTTTTATTAAATCATTCTATAAGCATTTGAAAAAATTAGGGCTCAATTTTTTTGTAGGTAAATGTTAAATTTGTTTTTATTCTAGAAGTATATAAATTCCAATAAATAAGTCCAATTTTAAAATTATTTTTAATTAATGAATACAGTCATGTAATTATCGGTATTTTTTTAAAAATTTATAATATCTTAAGCTTACCATTTTTAAAATAAGAGTGAAAATATTTTTTACAACATGTTCTAATAAAAATATTGATTTTACTGTTGGTGAATTTTGTATATTCATTGATTTGTGATTGTTAAAAATATCTTAGTTAATATATTGTTATGTATCATTTGTAATAAAAATATGAATATTTTAAAAATGAACAATTTATCAAAATCAGAAATACTGAAATGAACTTTAATATTGTATGAATGGTATACATTTGAAAATATCCTATGTTTTTCAATACAAATTATTGGAACTTTTTCATATCCATAAATGTCAAACAATGCATTTAGTATATTAGTAACTTGAAGAAAATCACTGTTACAGATTGATTGCCTTTATTAAATTTAAAGTGTATTTGATATTGTGATTAAAATATAAATTTCACAAGTCGATAATAAATGTATAGAAAGGTCTAGTGTTAATAATTTTTTATAATGTTCAGTTACAATTCTTGTGTCTCCAAATTCAAATTTAAAAAGGGCGAGAATGCAATGGTTTTTAAGAACAGTCTGTCGAAGTTTTTCATATATAATAGGGCTTGTTGTAAAGTTTTTATTTTTATTAAGAACTAACTAAAGTATATATGGTTTAAATTTATTCTCTCTGCATATTATAATTAATCTTATTTACCTAATGCTGTAATAGTTACAGTATTTAACCCCTTAACACACACATTTAAGAAAAATGGCAACAAAAAGGGTCAATTTTTGCTTAAGAAAGCACATTTTAAAACCTTTTGGATAAAAGTAAATAAATTATGAAATCAATCAAAATGTGTATTTTAATTTTGGTTTTTGATCCACATTGTAGGTATGTTTTGAAGAAAAAAATTATTTTTATTATAGTAAAATTATTTATTTATACTTTTCAACATAAATAACAATAATAGTGTTTATTTTAAAAGAATTATTCAAAATTTTCTTTTGCTTGATATATTTGGAAGCAAGGTGTAGCATATAGCCCAACATTGTAATTATTACACCTATAACGACTCTTTTTCCTTTGCTATTATTTTAGCACAACACACAGCACAGTATCTTGTAGGGACTTCTTTTTTTTTTCTTCGTGTTTGTGGAACAAAACTGGGAAAATGACCTTCTGTTAGTCCTAGAATTCCAGAAGATCTTGGTCTAACCGATTTTTTAAAATTTATATTACTAAAAAGTTTTGTATACGTCTTACTACTAATCTACTTCTGAAATCTAAAATTTTTTTCACTTCCATTTTTTATACAAAACATCAGTCTAATAAATTATAAAATATAAGAAGCAATCATCTTGATCTAAATTTACAAAATCACAACTAGGGATCACAGTCAGTCTCATGAGTGCAGACAACGGTCAATAATATTTAAGTGTGAATTTTACTGCAGCGTAAAATACAGTTCTGCTTGAATTATCTTGAGAGGGCACAATTTGGCCTGTTTAGCACTCTCGAATTAACTCGAAAGCACATGTTAAAGGGTTAATGTTAATTTTTATTTGTCTTCAGGAAGATATAGATGGAAGTGACTTGCAGTATGGAAAAATAAGAGGTTAGTAGTGTGATTAAGTTACACAATAAGCCAATCCATGATTAAATTATAGCTGTTTGTGAAAATGAAGCCACCACCATAACTTTTGGATGATGCAACCACATAAAAGTCGAAGCTTTATCCTATTGGACAAGTACAACCATCTAAATGGTTGTGGATGTGACTGATCTTAGTTATGGCAGATTGTGGAAAACACCTAAAAAAGAACTGTCTTTGTCGTAGATGTCAGTATGCTGGGGTAACTCACTCTTACTCAAAAGCAAATACAGCACAATCTGTTAAAGATGTTGAATCTTTTGTAGTAAGACAAAGACATTTTTTTCTTCAGATAAGTTGCACATGTATCTTGGATCTATCAAGTGATTTAGACTCCTAAGAGTTGAGAAAAAAGTAGAGACAGATGCAATTCACACCTCTCCCAAGGTGGTTAAGATGCAGAAATCTACAGGGAAGGTCATGCTCCTTGATTTGGAACTGTCATAAAGTCATTTTAACAGACTACCTGGAGGAGAATTAGATTATTATTAATGTCTATTACTGCAATTTCCTGAACTGATGATGCTCAGATCAAGAAACAGGATGATCTGAATACCAAAGGTGCCTGTCTTCATGTCGACAGTGTAAATGCTCACGCATTTTGTTTGAGGAATGAAAGTGACAGGGCTTCGAAATTTTTGCTACATATACCCTATTCTCTCATTCTCACTTCAAGCAAATTTTTCTTATCCTTGAAATTCAAAACATCGCTGTGAGGCTGGAGGTATATGATGAAATATATGACATCATTCTAGAAGTAAAACTATAATTTTTGGTATAGTTTGCTGAGAGTTCTACAAAGACTGCCTTTTAAAGGCCCAGCCAGATTCGAAGAAATGTAAAATTCTAGATGGTGACAATGTAAAAAAGCCTTAAGAATTACAAATTCTCAATTATTTTTAGTAATAATTAAAATTTTACAATGCCCTCATAATTACTTTCCTTTTCAGGTTTAATGTATTTCTTTTCCCACTCAGAATTGTAAACATTATGGATTGGATTGTTGTCAATTTTTTTTTTATGTATCAAAATATTTTTTTATTTATTTGTATTTTATTTCATAACATATTTGCAGCAATACGTTCTTTATATCTAATTTCTCAAGAAAGTTTAAAAAACAATCATTAAAAATACTTCATTTTTTTTGTCGGAAAAAATTAGTTAGTTGTAGAAATGAAGACATATATAATTTGTATGAATTTATACTTCATTATATTGCCATTATATAAGTTATGCTTTATCAAGGTTTGATGAGTGTAAAACTAATGTATTATTTTTCATGTTTGCTTATTAATACCTGATGCTTTATTGTTACAGGAACAAGGTAGAGATAAATGTTTTCCATACTGGCCTCAAGAAGATGGAAATAAATTGCAAATAGGAGAAGTAATTCTTTATCTTCCTTTCTTTTTTTATTTGTGTTTCAAACTAATAGTAATATGAAAGGTCTCAATTAAATAATAATCCAAATAAAGTATAAATATTTTAATAATCTTTTTTGACATTTTCATTAACTTAGATAAATTTAGCTAATTTTTCAACATATTCAAAAACATACAGTTTATTTATAAATCATTTCAGTTTACTATATATTTTTAAACATGGTGCAGTTTGATGCTCAGTTACATAGTAATAGTATGATATTTAGTTCATAATGAAAACTATAATATTTTTTTTAAAATCAATATTGTTTTACATATTTTACGCATTGAAAAAAATGCAGTGTACTTTTACATTTGTTAATAAGTGCTTTAAAAATGTATATGCACATACTAGTTTAAAAAGATTTTTGGAGGAAAGAAAATTGATTTGACCTGGCCTCTTTGCTGTGGCTTTGTTGTAATACTTTTATTTAATATTATTCTAAGCTATTTAATGCAATCAAATTAATATTCACTTACAATTTTGGAGAGTTGAAATTAAGCATAAAACAACATAATGTTTTGCATTTTCTTCATCTCCTATTTGATTTTAGTATAATGCATGAATTACTTACTTTGTTAAGTAGCAACAAATTAAGATTTAATTTCATAAATGTGAGGTGAATAACGGCGACTTTTAGAATTTTTTAATATTATTTTTATCATTTTAAATTGTAACAAAAAATAATTTTTATATAATTAATAGCTATTTGTTGTACAATATTTTTCGGTAACCTGTCTTTTGTAACTCAAATATATCTGTCTGTTTACCCACACATTAGCATGCAACATATAGTTAGTTGCCCCTGGGGGAAATATAGATTTTCTAAATCCAAGCCCCAAATAGACATTGTTTGGCTTTGAGATTTATTTATGGTCATCGTGAAGGCCTAATGAATTGGGAATTGGCACCTTTTGAATGGTATTGGAGATTCTGAAGGTATCAGGGAAATACCTTGCAACAGGACAATTTCGTCTTTAAACTTTACAATCAAAATGGATGCTTCAAAAAGTTTCTCATTAATTCTTTTGATGACCAAACATGTATTGTTGCATTATCTAGGTGGATTTAAGTTACGCTGCAGAGTAACCAGTGAATCAATCTTCAACCGAAGATTGTATGGTGTCACTTCTGATAAATCCAGAGAATTCAATAACTCAGTTGGAAAATTTAGTGTTTTGTTTTCATCGACAATAGTGTTGATTGATTTAAAAGACATTGGATTACCTGGCAACAACTCTGAAAGTTTATTTTGTAAATATCAACATTTTTTTCTGATTAAGTAACAGGACTACAAAGCTAATCATTTTATAGATAATTATACAGTATATCCAGGAAGACACTCTCAATCAGTTCCTTTTTTGTCTGATCAACAGAACAGAAATTGGCTGGCTATTTGATACATTTTGTATTGGGATACAGATGTACTTCTCCATTTCAAATATCCAGCAGTTGATTAGAAAATATTTGCTCTGATTGATCAAATTGCAATTGTATGTTTATGGTCATTCGAAGTGTCTCAACATTTCGCCACAAAATTAATTATTTTAAACATGTGTTAATCTTGTGAGCAAAAGTAGTGATAAATGACCTGGGAATAATAGGATAGAACACCCGAATATTTTTCATTGCCATTTAAATCTTGTAAAGTTCTATGTAATGCTACCAGTGTATGTTTGTGGGGCATGGTACATTTATCTGATTATGGTTGAGGTCCTTTGCAATATTGTAGCCATTCAGCTTTTTTTTCTTTATTTTTAAAATTGCGTCTGGTTTCTTATGAATGTCTAATGGCAGCTTGAATGCTGAATATGCATTTGCCCACCATCTAAAAAAGTGGCAACAAACCTGAAGATGCAATTGCCAATGGAATTTTCTATTGCAATCGTATGTTTGCAAGGCTGCACCTGCAAGTTCAGCAGCTATAGGGAATGCAAATCCGGACACAGTACTCAAATACAAAGACATTCTACCTCATTCCAGCAATATCCAACATTGTTACAATAGTTTCTGAAATCCGAATCCAGATTCTCTGGTTCTCCACCTCGAGATGCACCCGGTGCCCACTCTGGCTACCTTATTTCTGCAAGTTCAGTCCATGAAAGGGGAGAGTGCATTATGATCATCTGGAAAAGTTACAGGAGTTTCTAAAATCGATTTCAGAGTCTTGTTTCTCACTCAAAGAAACACCTGGAAAGCACTTTTCACACACCAAGTATTTTAAGGTAAGCCTCTGCTACGGTTTGCATAAAATGCAATCGTCTGGCATTATTTGGCATAGCTAGTGGAATTTCTCAAATTGGATTGAATATTCAGATCAGCAGTCCTGAAATACGTCAGGGACTCTTATTTTGCATCCCTACCTCTGCAAGTTAGGCGGGTGTTGCTGTTCATGTATATTACGATCATCTGACATTATCCGGCAAAGTTACTGGAACTCCTAAAATCCAGTTTCAGATTCTCATTCCCTGCCCTAAAACACATGTGGGACTGACTTTCGGTGCCCCAGCTCGTCCAAATTCAGCCTACTAGTAGGAGGGAAAATCTGCAAGCGTGATTCGAACACGAAGCCATTTCACATAATTTCAGCAATATCCAGCAAAGTTATGGGAGTTTCTGAAATCTGATTTCAGATTCTTGTTTTGTGCCCATAGAGGCAACCGGGGGCTACTTTCAGTGCTCCTGAGCCTGCAAGTTCACTCCCTGGAAGGGAGCTTCAGTGTAATCTTGCAAAGTTACGAGAATTTCAAAAATCCGATTTTAGATTCTGGTTTACTGTCCTGAAATACACCATAAACAAACTTTTCTCGCTCCTATACTTTTAGGGTATGGTTTTGCCATGGTCCACGTAATAGACAGTTGTCCGAAATTATCCGGCAATTTCTACGATCGGATATCAGATACACCAGAGACCAAGTTTTCGGGCTTTAAAATTTTTAAGATAAGCCCTTGCCTCGGTCTGTCTAAAATCCATTTGTATGGCATTATCCGGGAAAGTTACAGGTGTTATTGGGAACCGATTCGGATTCCACACCCTGAAATACGCCAGGCATTCACTTTTCGTGCATCTTGGTCAATAAAACCTTTACAGACATACACGCATTATAACATTTTGCAAATTTTCCTGTTTCCCGGATTCTTCATATTTCCACCGATAAAAAAAATAAAGTCATTGATTGAGATTAAAAGCTATCCTACGTTTTAAGTTGGATGAAATGACACACATTATGAAAAACTATATTAAGGTCAGTTTAGTAGTCTCGGAGTTCATCACGGACAAACATCATGACACAGGATTTTTATATATAAAGATTTTTTCAAATCTAAGCTGCCATCCATTCTAAACCACATCTCAAACTCTCAGCACATTTTTGGGAAATGATAAAAAAAATAGTGTAATAAGGTTTATGAGCTTCCCAAAATACGGATGCCATAACCTTGCTAGCTGACGTTTGAGTTTTTGGTTGCTTTAGGCACCATTCACTGGCTTCTGTCCACTCAGCTGACGATCTTTTTCATTCAGGCATGTAGTAATGTATCCATGTTTCATCCACTGTCACATATTTACTTAAAAAATCCTGTTTATTTTGCCTAAATAATTCTAAACAACGCTCTGAATCGTCGATGTGTTTTTTTATCAACAGTGAGAAGACACGGCACCCACTTTGAACACAGCTTTCTCATTGACAAATGATCATGCAAAATAACAAATGCATTGCCTTCTGATACCTTTAAATTCTCTTCTATCTCATGCAACTTCAATTTACGATCGGCTAAAACGATTTCATGCACTTTTTTGATGATTTCTGGAACAACTGCAGAGTTTGGGTGACCTGAATGTTCAACATCGTTTGTGTCTGTTCGACCACGTTTTAAGTCTGCATACCATCTTTTAACAGTTGTTTGCGATGAAGCAGAGTCCAGATAACACTTATCAAGCCATTGTTTTGCTTGAACAGTGTTTTTCCCCACCAGAAAGCAATGTTTGATTAGCACATGAAATTCTTTTTCATCCATGGTTTCCAAAGTGTTGCCACAAAAAGCCACCGTAACTATAACTAAACAAGATATTCTCTCAAAATTTTGACACGTGCCATTTGAAAGTTAGTACTACTAGGTTAGGCTTAGAAAAGTTAGAAGATAGTGCCATCTATATGTTAGGCCCAGGACTTATTGAGTGATGTGTTATAATAAAATGATTGTTTATGGGATTAATTTCAAATTTTTTTACTTTAGTGTAGTATAATATATTGTAACTTCACATGTTTTGACATTTTTTTTCTTTTTCTTTTGTATAAAAAGAACTATAAGAATGTGATTAAAGTCAGTCAAGAAAAGTAAGCAAGTGATTAAAAGTAAGACAAGTTAATTAAAGTCATTGATCGCTAATTCATTTCAGAGTGATAAAGTAAAATGCATACTTCACTTGTTCTTTAAAAATTGTACATTTAATTTTCACTTAAAGTTAGATAAATTGCACAAATAATTTTAGCAAATTTGTGAAAATACATGTTTTTATTTAGTAAGAAGCTGAAATTACTTTAACAAATTTTTAATAATTCGACACATCTTTAATAATATAACAGTTTTGAGTGTATTTTGACTAGCAGCTGGAGGGAAAAAATTAATAAAATAGAGTAAGAAAAATAACCCACTATTATTTATTTTTAGGCAAATATATACAATAATCTGATAAAAAAAATTAGAAGGAAATTATTGCTAATTAATTTTACATATTGTATTTATTGATTCTTCTATTTTCTAAAGGGGGGGGGGAGGAATTTTTTGTGATAAAATAAAGAAAGAAATGCTTGTTTCTCAGCATATGTTGTTTTGGTATTTCATAAATTTCTTGCAAATTAGAAATTTATCTCTTTTTTTTAATTAATTGAACTAATTTTCATCTGCTTTGTAAGACAGTAAATCTTTCACCTGTTAAACATACATGTAAAAATTGTCACATAGATAATATTACTGACTTTGATAGATGTAATATTTAGTTTCAGCTTGTACGCAACTTCAGTTTGTGCTCCCCTACGTACATAACTTGCTCTCTTACCCTGTGCCGTGTCACATCGCATCAGCAACGTTCTCTCTGGCACATCCAATATACTGATTGGCCTGATCACAGTTGCCCCCAAGACACACAAGGTTTCATAGGTATTGATTCATTCTTGATTACATGTTCATGCTGTCTTTTAATTTATTCAAACACTTTTAAAAGAAAGAAAAAATTTTCCCCTTAAATCATTTATTAGCTGCATATATTTTTTGTGTTTTACATTCTGGAAAATATACTTTTGTTTCCTGAATATTGGTAATTTTCTGAAACAAACGTCAATGAATTTATTTTTATCACTTTTGTATTTTTATTATTTATGAATAATTTTTCTTTTAATTTATCATGCTATTCAAAATTCTTTTATAATTTCTGCATACTTACATGTCTGATATTTTAGCTGAAATTAATGCTATACATTAATAGTCTTAAGGAAATTTGCATACTAAACTGTACATAAATTTTAAAGCAATTAATTTTGGATTTTTATGGAGAATTTATTAGTATCACAACCAAATGTACATATATATTTGGATAGGTATTTTCAGTTCACATAGTTTGTGAAATAACCAATCTTATTTTTGTTTAGTACTTAAATAGTTTAAAATTTACTTATGTGCCAACCTGTGTCATATATGCATTTTCCTTTCTTAAAAAATGAGTGCAATACCAACGCTTCTGTTGCATGTTTTCCAATTTTTAATATTGCAGCCTTTATGAGTGAAGTGGATGCTGTTCGCCGTCATACTCTCGGCAGTCTTGAAGGTAGTCAGTGTACCTCACCAGTGGTAGTTCATTGTAGTGCAGGAGTTGGGCGGTCAGGAGCAGTCATTCTTTGTGACATCATGCTTTTCTGCCTGGATCACAATCAGGTATTTCCCTCCTCATTTTAATAAGCTATCTTAAATGGGTTTTATTAAAAATATCTTTCAGTGCATGTATTTCAGTGAAATTCTTTCAACTTTTTGTGATATATCAAAATTAATTTCATTAAAGCATAAAATATGTTTTTTTTAATTTAAAATATTTTGAATAGAGATGAGACAATTTTGGTAGCCTAAAGAACTTTTAAAAAATATGCCTATGTATATAGGAGAAGAGAGGACTCACTGTGAAATCTCCAGAATTCTTAGACCTACCGGTCTAAAATTCGGCAGTCATTTTTATTCCATTTAGTAGAGATCCACCAAGTACAGATTTTTTTGGAAACCAACTCCCAAATGTGTGGAGTTATGGGGTGTCATAGGCAAAAATTTTAGTTTTTGAACTATTAGGCATTTGTAGCAGACATGTTTCTATTATTGAATAGAAATCTGCTGCGAACAAGTTTTCCCAAAATCGATTCCCAAGTGTTGCTGGGATGTAACAGGTATAAAAAATTAATTTCTGAACTCTTAGACATTCAGACTTGAAATCTGGCACCCATGTTTTATGTTGCCGTTGTTGAGTAGAAATCTTCTCTATGAATGGGTTTTATGGAAATTGACATTATTTTATTTACCAAATTATTCTTTCTTTCTTTAGAATTTAATTTGTAATTTACTTTAAATTATTTAAAATATTAATTTTAATTTTGATATAATTAAATTTTTTAAAATCTTTCTATCAACATTATTCTTCAATTTACTTGTACAAAGATATACCTGCTAGTATAAACATATATTTGAAAATCTGCTTAACAAGTTAATCATGTGGTGCATTGAAAAACAGTATCAATAAATTTAAATCTTTAAAAATCTAGTTACAGTCCAGCTGGCTTTTAATTGCTTAATGTGTCTTTTTAGGAACTGAAACATAAAATATGCATTGTGGAAGAAAATATTCTAAAATTAGAATTGTATTAGATCAGGGGTTGTTAAACTTTCAAGAAAAAAGAGCCAGGTTGTAAGAGAAACAGGATTACTGAGGTATCAAAGAGCAATATGCATATATGCACTGAAGAAGGGGGAACTGCAATAGTGGCTGTGATGAATATTGTCGAGTTTCTATTAATAATTTTTATCTAAGTTAAAAAAAGTTTTACACAAAGGAATAACTTTTTTCATTCCTTAGATTTAAGAATTATCAAAGGTATTTTTAATTCTGTGGCTTAGTGCAAGTACAACCATTTTTGGAGTACCATAATGCTGGGAATTAAGAGCTTCATGAAAAAATTTCCATATTTTTAATATTGCAAGTGCTGATATTCTGAAATTTCATGTTTGCTCTAATAATTAAAATTAACTTCAGTTCTTGTGAACAAAAATCATTTCAATACTGTTATTATTAACTCTTAAGCATGACATGAAGTAAAGAATGTGTTTTTCTCATTTCTTAACTATTCTTTAATGCTCCCAAATTTAAGTATGGACATAAAAAGTAAACCTGATTCAAAATCTTTTTAAGGAATGTCTTCCCATGCTAGCATTTTTACCAATAAGTTATTTAAATTGCTTTAGAATTCATTCTAAAGTTTATTAATGCTCAATAATATTGATGCTCAATAAACTTAACTTTAAAAACCAATTTCTCACATAGAAATAACTGTCATAAGCCAGTCATATGTTTAAATATGCATACAAATTCAGGTAAAAGTTTTCAATAAATTAATTATTAAGATAGAGATGCAATAATTCTTGTTAGACATAATTATTTTTAAACATAGAGGTAAATATCTAAAGTGTTGTAACCATCTATGACCCTTCTGTAGATCATTCATTGGACAAAAAGACATTATAAACTGTAAATGAAGCTTCCTAATTGAACTTGAACCTAAAAATTTCCTTGGGAAATATGCACAATTTATTTCTTTATGCTATGAAGAAAATGCTTGTTTTGTTATTTGGTTTACTATACATGCACATTTGCCTTAATAGTAATAATACATCTAATGATTTGCATTAACATCATATTTTTTGAAGCCTTTATATTTGCAAATATACACTGATTGGCCTAAATAATAATGTACTTCTAATAAACAATAGTAATGCAATACAAATTTAGAGTTGTTATAGAACATAGCTGTAATGCAGTAATAGCTGTTTTGCAGTATATGGTTGAAGACATCTAACATCAGTTTTGTTTTTGGTTTGAATGAATTAAAAATAAATAATTTTTCACTGACTAACTATTTTGATTTGAATGTTAAATATTAAATGGATCAGTGGTATGAAAAACAATAAAAAAAAGTATTAAATATCACAAATGCATCTTCAGGATTAAAATTTTGAGCAGGCTCTGTCTGTGCAGTATTGCTGTCTGTTATCTTGATTAGTCTTAGACTGTCAGTAAGATGTGTAACTTTTTGTTGTTTTTTATGTCACTGACATCGTAAGTTTCATTTTAAGTGATTTTAGGATTGAGAATTGTTAAGGGCTCAAATCATATTCTCTCTAATATATGAAGCTATGCTAGTGAAGGTTCTGTTCCTATGGTTTTTAGTCATATCTTTATTAATGGGTTGCTCAATAGTTGGGGAAACTATTTCTAGAGACTGACTATTCATGAAAATTCTCCCTGTCATTTAATTATATTTGCTGTTGATTGAGCATTTGTAGGATTAATTGGGAAGCACAGTTGGAAGGTTTATAAAAGTGTTGGATTTAAGAGAAATGTTTTAATTCAGCAAATTTGCAACCTTTATGAATAAGTATATTTATAAATATCATACATAATGTCTATATTTCAAACTGTACCTCAGTTTGAATAGAGATTAAAGCGGCCTAATATATTAGAGTTTCTATCATTCCAGTTTTATTTGACTTATTTTTAATTTAATATTATCCTTCTGCACTAGAGCTGTATTAGTAGCTTTTATCAATATCTCCATGATACAAATAACATTTTATTTCCAATGAGTTTATTGTGATATCAATTATTATCACATACTCATTATTTAATTTATTTATCTCAATAGGATCAATTCTACTTGGCATTTCATTTGTTGTTTGTAAAAACTTTTATTTTACTGGGAATTGTAAATATTTTACCTTTTTTTATTTTATTTAGCCTGTAGATTTGCCAAAGGCTTTGACCCGTCTTCGTCTCCAACGTATGCTGACTGTACAGACATTGGCTCAGTATAAATTTGTGTATAGTGTTCTCATCCAATACCTTAAGAACTCCCGACTTATATGAAAGTGTTTCATTTATTCTTATGCTCATCCTCCCATATTTTACTGTGGAAAAATTATTTTACAGAATTTATGTAAATATTTTATTTGTAAGAAATTTGAAAATATTTTTGACGCTTGAACCTAATGAATCAGTGTTTTTGTTTTTATATATATCAGAGTGCAGTGTTTTTAATCTTAAAATTTCTTCTGAATTTGCCAAAGTGATGACAATGACAATTTTTCTTTTTGTACTGTAGCAAATAATTGTGGAATTGTAAAAACTAATACTATGTCCAAGGACTATTATTTGGAAAGTTCATTCTGAGACAAAATATGCTTTGTATGTAATGTTGCGTTACTTTAAAGGAAATTAAACAAAATAAGCAGTTAGATTTTATTCTAGTGGTTAGTAAAACAGCAAGACATCCCTTCCTGTTAAATTGTAAATGATTTTTTTTTTATTTCTCATGTTTTACTCTTTACAGTGTTAAGAGTTAGTAATTAAAAAAATTAATGCAACTTTTTTTTAAAAAAAAATTTAGAGTTAATTTAGAATATCATAATATAAATTTCTATAAAATAAGCGCAAAACATTTTAAATACTTTAAATCTTAGTTGCATTTTTAAAAAAATTAAATCAAACACCTGGACTTTTGAATTTTTTTCTGATTGATCTTATTAAAATATTTTGAGAATATTACTGTCATTTTTAAGCCTTTGAAAAAAAATCCTGACATTTTTTTTTTAATTCTCCACTGTCATATTTAAGCAAATATCTTTTATTCATATTTCATTAACGTATTTACAAGTGGTAAATTAATATGTAGTAAATATTCAATTACATGATAAATCTTATTTCAAGTTTATTAAACTGTGGTATTAAACTTTTAATGAAATAATATACTGTCTATTTTAAAATTAAATAATTATGATTAAACTATTTGCTTTTGTGGGGGAAACTCTTTTTTTTTTTTTTACATAAATTGAAGTATTAAGATTTAAAAAATACTAGCTATAACACAGAAATTTATCAGAGTTATTTAAAGAAAAGTTGTGTGTCACTTATCCTCATTGTCCAGATCAATGGTATGCAGTTTTCAAAATAATATTGAAAAATATATTGCTAAATGGGCAGCTATTGTTATACCACATAATGAATTTATCATTTTTAAGAATTATCCTATAAATAAAGAAACAAGTGAATATATATTTTTTGAAAAATATTCAAAATATTATGGCATCTACAGATGACCAGCTATTGTTAAATTTGACTTTTAAAAAGTCAATAGTATATGGTAGTGTTTGTAACTGTTTAACTATACTTGATAAAGAATTCTGTATTTTGTGGTAGATTTTTTAATATTCAGTGATGTGAGAATATTAAAAACAGTAAAAAGTAATTGGAAAAGAATTAATATTTTCAAAATAATTATGCTAACAAAAAAAAAACAGAACTTTTGTTTTAATTAGTATTTCTTTCAGCAATGCTTATAGAAAATTTATGTACTTAACTGTATGTATTTTCTGATGTGCAAATATTTATTTAAGCATTCTGATTAAAGCATTTAAAACAACATGTCTGTGATATCGAAAAATATTTGAAAAATAAATTTTGAACTTGTATATTTTGCATATGAAACATTATTTATTGACCTCCATTACAAAATATTTATTGATCTTGTAAAGTATTGACATTTAAACCGCTTTGTATTATAGAAATAAATTATGCTTATGAAAATATAGTTTCCTAGTCATCAATTATAATTTAATGTGTCTTGAATGCAATTTATAGGGTTGTTGTTGTTTTTAAGTATCAAAGATAAGTCTGTCTTATTGATTGAAAATAGTTCAAAGGAAGTTTTATTTTTTGTTAAACATTTTTGTAAAATAATGTAGAGTAAATTTCTTGTTTTATTAAACTATAAAGAATTTCTTAGAAATCTAATAAACATTTTATGCTGGAATAAATGTAATTTTATATTTAAATATCAAACATACATTTAAATCATTTGCATATCTGCCTACTTTTGAAAATGAAAAAGTATAAAAACAAAACATGACATCTTTAAAATAATGTGTAGAAATTTTCAGGGCAAAGATATCTTAATTTAAAAAAAGCACTTATAGGAAACTATATCATTGTTTTGATAATTCATTGAAACTCCTACACTAAGGTAAATTTAAGGCATGTAAGTTTCATACAGCAAAGTAATGACAATATAATATGCATGCTCTTAGAAAATACTGTGAAATAACTCCACTTTTATATTTATTTCATGTACAGATCACGTCAAAACCTGGTCAAATTTGAGACCAAATAATATTTATCAAATTCATTAGTGCTGTGAAATTTTTTTTAGGCTTTTTACTGTGCAAACTTTATAGAGGTGACCAAAATTCGTACACTTTTGAAAATTTTTACTTTTTAAAAATTTTTATGCTTTTTTAGAAGATGTTATGTTTCATTGTAAATGTAAAATTGTGTGTATCATTTTAAAGAGAATTTAATACTGAATTCAATACAAAAAAAAAAGAAAAGAAACTCAAGTATTTGCAATGCAATAAAAGTTAAGCGGCAATAACTATTGATATACATTAGATACTGATGATTGCAGTAGATTATCAGTACTTAGTGGAATAGCCTTTATTTTTTATTACAGCTTCACGTCGATGTTTCATCGAGCTGAAAATAGTGTTAAGCTGGGATAGTCTTAAGTTTTTTTTTAAGATGTCAGGAGGCATATTTAATAAAAAAACAATTCAGAAAAAGACCAAAAAAGGTGCACCACATCTGTTGATGACAGAAGAACAAAAATACCATGTCTCCAAGATAAAAAAATGTCATTAATAGCCATAAGACGTTATATGAATGATGCTGGTGTTTCTGTCAGTTCAAAAACAATCAGGAAAAGATTAGCAGATGTTTGATTAAGGGGTAGAATTGCATGAAAAAAGCTTTATCTTAATTTACAGTTGTGCTAAAAAAGACTACAGTAGACAAAAGGTCAAATTAATTGGACAAATGATCAGTGGGCACTTGTAGGGTTTCCGATTTCCCGGGAACATAATAGTCATTCCTGGGAATACATCAAAATTTAAAGTTATTTTTAATTTATATCAGTAATAATTACATAAAAAATAAGGATACATATAAATTGTAAAATTTATACTCAGTTGTACACAGTCAGGTAAAAATATAAAATATATTAATTATTCTTTTTTTAAGTGTGATTTGAGAAAACATAAGAAATCCATGCTTTTATCTCTCAGCCTAGTTCTTAGTTTTGTTGCAAATAACCCTCAGTAGAAAATGCTCATGTTGCTTCTTAGAAATACATATGTGTATACAAGGTGTTGTCACAAAAAAACCCGAGACTAAGTGTGTAGCTTGAAAAAAAGAGTGGAGTTAGCAGCAACTGTTTTGATGATGTCCTCCCACACATCTCTATCCATGTGGCCAGTTTCGCCTTAAGAGTCTCGTAGACAAGAATCCCAACTCTAAAACGATGAAAGCGCCCTCTTCTGGGAGGGGGCGTGTGCAAAGGAACGGCGAAGTACTCATGTAGTACTGGTCGTAATGATCGAAGGTAAATAGTTCCTTCATAAAAGATGCATTATATATGTGTTATTTTTTGCCTTAATTTTAATTATTTTCTCGATTTTGAAATTAAATAAATCTTCATACTATTATTTTTCCAAATTTGCGAGTATTTTATTCCATTTTTTGAGGATTATGTTCTGACAGCTGTCTTGATGACAGAAAATGATATCATTTTGTTGGAATCACGCCCTTCACGTTTAGAGATGGGCGTTGTTTATTCCCACTCGCTCGAAACACTAAAAATCTTCTTTCCCCTTCTATTTTTGTTCAAAACTAACGATAACGATGTTTCTGCGTTCTTTTCGATTGGAGGGGGTCCAGTTTGACATCTGCAGGCAACAACTCAAACCAGGGCCGTTTTTAGCCTCCGCGGCGCCCTAGGCACATAAATTGTTGCGCCCCCTCCCACTATTTGCAGAGTACCCCCTCCTTCAGTTCTTATACCTTGCCAGTTTTTGTTCGGGAGGGATTTTCCCTTAATTCTCTTACTCTTTTCCCTTTCTTTGTCTTCGTAATGGAGAGTCTTTCCATTATTCCCCATCTATGGACCCGCCGTGTCCCGGACTGGCAGCCGTAAGGAAGGAGAGTGACTTGGTTTGGTCACTCTTGTTCATTTCTTACCTTTTGGCATCACCTACCCCCCCCCCACACCTCCTTTAGTAAATAAGTACAGTGAATTAATAAATTCGTATGGAATTACAGTATAGAGTATACATTATTGTATGAACATTATAATTATCAGTTTTTTAACTTGTTTATCATTCAACTTGTTAATTATCTTTTACTTTTAGACATAATGTCAGTTGAGTGACAGTCATTGTACTAGGTCAACAGAGGTTTCCTTCGAGCTTTCAGCGTTGCAAAATCATTGTAATCGATTTCCATGGTTATATCATTTCGTGTGTATAGCAGCATTAAACTATTAAGCTTTTCATTTTCTATAGTAGTTCTCAGGTCCGTCTTAATTCTCTTAAAGGGCAGAAAAGTTTCTCTCTGCTGTGCAGTTTTTCCACAGGTAGAGTCAAGTAAATCCTCAGTGCGACATCTAAATTTGGGAAGCTACTTTCGAACTTGTTTTTCCTAATGTAGGAAAAGATTCCTCTTGTGGCTATTTTTTCCACCTGCATATACATTTTGAGAGAGAGAGAAATGATGATACTCTTTCACAAATAATTCTTCATCAATGTCTTTGGGGTGGATTTGAGCCAAGTATTTCGCCTGTTTTGTGACTTCTTGCTCCTTTTCTTGGAGGTTTCTAAATATCTCGAATCTGGTGTTGAGAACTTCGTAGCAATCCCTTCTTTTGTTTAATTTTGCTACGAGATTGTAAATAATTGCTAAGGAAACTCCAGCTTGAGAAATCTTTCTCTTGGAGACATGCTCTCAAAATCAGGATCTTTTTACTCATCTGAAAAAAATTTCCTTCTTTTGATATTTTCAGTTAGGCTCAGGCACGTCAGCTAATTGTAATGCTCTTGCCTCGTAATAATCAAAGTTGGATCTCTTTTCAGATAAAAACAAAGATAACGTCTATAACTTCTTAGTAGCGCAAAGGAGGTCAAGCTCTTCCCTTTGCCGTATTTCACTGGTTTTGTCCACCCTTTGTAAGATTTCATCCAGATCACCGTTAATAAAGTGGTCTGAAAACTTTCTAGGGTTTTTACGGAATCCTTCAACTGTAACTCGTGTCAGGTGTTTGAGTATTGTCTTCATTTAAATCTTCAAGGACTTCTTGATTACTTGTAACTTGAGCTCTGAGAAATTCAAAG
>BMAO01029658.1:0-16186 GCA_019973975.1 Trichonephila clavata | reverse complement strand
CTCTCATCACAAGGAATCATTTAAGTGATTATGAGAAAATCATTATAATCGCAAACAGAATAACTTGTTTTGTTTTAATGCAATGTTCATAAAACTGTAAGGGAAATTCCAATATTCTTGAAAGGTCTCAATCCAGTTTTTTCTGCAAAAACTAACGCTAAACAACTTATTCTTATACTAAAGGTTGATATTATACTACCCGTTCTTAAAAATATATAAAATACAAATTCTATTTGTTTTACTGGGAGTAATTTTAAATTTATGAATGAAAGCCTGGTTGTGACCTTAATTATTGACATGCAATGATGCAAGTCTTTCATAGAACGTTCTCTTCTAATCGCTCTGTGACAATAAATCGAGATACCAACCATTCAACGGCTTCTATAAAAATATCTGCGGTGGATAAGTGTAACACAGCTCTATATCTTCTTACAATTAATTACCTCGTAAGACTGATCATTTTCGATACTTGTAGGTTTAAGTCTTCACCTGTGCTTTTAAGAAGCTGATTCAAATCATAGAATGATAGTCAAGTATCTCTAAATTACTAAAAAAACTCACATTCAATCACTTTCTACATGAAATTGACTCTGACATTTTTTTTTTTTAAATTTGTCTAATGACATGCTTACCTCACGAAATTTTACTACGCGGTTTCTATTAGTTTCTTATAGAAACTACATTTGCGGCTTAAAAACAGCAGAAACAACAGCTTAAGAATGGTATAATAAATAATGTTAATGTATCTAAGGCTTTTTAGATATCAAGTAATTAATACATTAATAATTACAGTAAAATAGAAATAGTTGTAAAACAGAAAGCTACAGCTATACATTTATCCACCCAAACGATTCTTGCAGACTGTTCTTCATGTAAATAACGTGAATACATTTTATTGGTACTCAGAGTTCTCCTCTAAATCAATATGAGAATTTAAAGAAATACATTTATACTAAGTCCATTTATTTTTAAAATTGCATCCAGAATTTTAAAAAACGTTCAACCTATTTATAAATTACATCATTTATTGTCTTTTCAATCATTTCAGATTTTAAAGGTATTTAATAAGGAAAAAAAAGTCTAGTATTAGTAAATTAATTATTTATAGAATTATAAGGATAGTATTAAAAATACAAAAAACTGATATAAAGGAATAACTCTTAAACAAATAATAAAAAATTATCAGTAGGTATTATACACGTTCATTTAAAACAAAAGATAATACGTATCCCTTTATTCTAATTTATATGACACTCCTCTTCATATTTTCTAAATATCACTTATTTAATCAGAGAAATGAACATCCATGATTAAATTTTAAGTTTTAGTAATATTTCCGTAATTAATGTTTCCTGTACTATTTCTAAAAATCCATACACACATATTAGAGGCATTTAGTCTATGCAGGCTGAATCAAGAGTTATTCACGCTACAACACACTTTTGACTTCAGGGGACCTCTTTAATGTTATTAGCATTTATCGAAGTGACAGAAAACGACTCTTTGAACTCCGCAATTCCTTTTAAGTTCAGAATGAGTTACAGATTTTCAATGCAAGCACAGAGTTCCAAAACTCTTAAGGATCTGTTTGTAATTTAAAGGGAGTAGCTATGTATCTAATTTAGCAGAATTCTACAATAAAGATCTATTAATTTTTAGAACCCTTTATATATTACCAGTTGTTCTTTAAATCCTAAAAATTCTTAGGTATAACAAATCCTTCTTCCCCTAATGTAATTTTTATTTTTCTAAAATTATAATCACTATATAAATATGATCTAAGACTGAGTTAATTTATATAGTACATGGTTAGCCTAAATGTTTCATCGGAATTCAAAACACTTAATTGAGAAGATATACGACCTACAAATACGAGTAATACATGACAAGATACACTCACTTCTCAAGTTCAAAAGCCTCTCTGTCCTCAATGTTAAACAACGTGGCAAGGCATTGCAAGAGCTCGTCCCATCTTATTATAACAGACATTGAGAAACCACTGGTGTACAAAGGGTGTGGTTTGGGAGCTCAAACACTACTTTTAGAGCAAAACTTTTTTTAATTTTTAAGCACAGTGATTGCGTCTTCGCGCTTACTTGTCCATGGCTTTTATAACAAAGACTATAAAAAAAAGACCCAAATACCATCTCTATGAAAGAAGTCTACTATTAAATTCCATGATAAGAACATGCTATTGAACGTCTAGGCAGAAATTGATTACTAGATTCTGGCTTGTATGAGTATCGGATGACCAAGCATGCCCTCATTAAACATCTTTAAGTATGTAGCAAAAACTTACTTAATGCATTCATCTTTTCATACATCATCATCTTGTACGGCGTATACTTGTAGATGAAAATTTCTTTAAAATCCGACAAATCATTTAGGTTGATACTGTAAAATGTCTCACTAAGTAATTGTCTTCCGTTTACACAAAATAGTCACATGAAACTAAAAAAAAAATAAATAATCTGCCTATCCAAGTCTTGATATCTCATTAAATCTAAGTAGAAGAGGATGACAAGTACAACAATCTCTAAGACTGGGTGGGTGGGAACTTATACTTTGATTTATAAATGAAATTTTGGTTAACTTAAGTGTAAAAGAATTAACATCTCAATCCAGTACATTCTGAGATGTTCCAGTAAGTTTGATGTTCTACGAGTGGTTTCTACTCTAAAATTACATATATACCATACCTAAGTTTCACCTAAAGGTCATCCCTGTATTAACAAACACGTCAGTTAAAATACTCCTATGGTTTATCTGAATGTGGCAAAAGTGGTATAGCAATGTTTTGTGTCAAATACAGTCGAAACAATCTATAGACAGGACTCAAAATGTAAATAAATTTGTTGAGCATTTGATTTGTGAAATAAAGATCGATAAATTTATTTAATTTATTATATTTATCAAATATAGTATGTTACTGACATGTTTCTATGAATTAGTAAAACATATATAAAATTAATAGGAACTCTATAAAATGTTAAAATTTTCTTAGTATTTGTATAATTAAAATAAATCATGCATAATAAGCACTAGAAATATTTTCTCGTAGATCCATTGTGTGTGTTGCGTGTTGTGTGTGCGTGTGTTTTTTTTTGTGTGTGTGTGTGCTGCGTGTGCTGTGTGTGTGGTGTGTGTGTGTGTGTGTGTGTGTGGGTGTGTGTGGTGTGTGTGTGTGTGATGTGGTGTGTGTGTTCGTCTTGTTTGTACTTGCTATAAAAATTACCCCCTTTAATTCATTGTTTGTATTTATTACATAATAGAACGTGTTTTTTCCCTAGACTGTTAAGTTATCGTGAATGATATAGGCTACTCTGTTGTAACATGTTGAAAAAAAGTCACTTAATTATTTTATATGAATCTATATCATGTTTTTTTTTCATTTCTCTAAATAAATACTGTAGAAGACACAAGCTATTAACTTCATACCACTTCCTCATAGAGTTGGAAAGATGTTCATCCATTCCTTGAATCTAAGTAAAACAAATTTTTGTATCAAAATTTAGAATTCTACAAATAAATATTTTAAAGAAATAGTATAAGCTTTTGATCTATGCGATTTTTAAACAAGTATATGAATTGAACGTTTAGTGAAAATCCATATAATATGAATAGCAATAGTGAACGAAAAACTTTTTAAAATAAATATGGTTATTAATGAACCAATTTTAGTAACGTATTTTGAAATATTATTAAATATATTAGTACCTCTTGATTTGAAAATTTTAACCAGATATCAAGTAGGATCCTAAGTAAAAATATTTTACATAATTTATTGTGAAATCTCATGAGAATTGTGTTATTAACTAATACCATTTTTGGTAGTTAAAATTCGATTTGGAAAATGATAATTTTATAATTGTTTTACATGATTATTTCACAGGCTACGTTTTCTACAATCTTATAACAGCATATTTAAAATTTATAAGTTTTTCTTAGATATATATAAATTAGAAATTTTTTCTTTAGGTTGATAGCCAAAGCTCTACAAAACAAACATGGGGTTAGTAAAACCTTATTTTAAAATAGAATATTTATTTGCAAAATCGGGGAGGAAATTGATATTTAGAGAACTACAAATATAAATTGGAAATTTTGAACCTCTTTTGATTAAATCAATTAAATTAAAAAGCAAACTTCCAGCAATATTAAAGTAATTGAATATATTTAACGAATATTCTGCAAAAAGAATTTATATGAAAAATGCTTTAAATTTTTTGTACACCAAAAACTTATCCTCAGAAACATCCATTAGAAATTTTGACAGTCTCATAAAACAAGAATATATAATTGAGTTCATAGCTATCCGGATATAAAAAAAATCTGAGCCCGTTTTATCGATTCTTCTAAAACTCAATATCTAAAAGCTTAATACAAATTAGGCCAACCTTCAAAATGTAAACATATAAAAGCTATCCAAAGACTTAAACAATAAAAATAATGCTTGCCAAAGACATACACTTATATGGAATATCATTGCAAATTGTGATGAATCAAAAGGATATAAAAAATTTATAATAATAAATGTGTAGAAAAATATTCTTACCAATTAATAAAAAAATAATTTAATATTACATTGCAAATGTCTCCAAAACGTTTTAAGACATTCAAACGCAAGTTAATACAGTATTATCCTGGATATTGGTAGAAAGGAGTCAAACATAATGGTATTGGGGCTTCTTTCTCATATAGTTATATATATATATATACTCTTATGTAACTTACATAATACAAAAAGAAGAAAAAACTGATAACCCCCCACCACAACTCAAAAACAATTTTCAAATAAAAATAGAATATTAAGGGTTCCACAGAAATGTAACTGAATTTGTCTTTTTAGATCCTTCAACTGACCATTCTGAGACGATAAATAAGTTCTATACTTCGTGTAATATTTTACAGTAATATGCTTACAACCATATAAACAAAAACTTTAGAAAAGTGTGATAAAAACTTAATGGATAATATTAAATATATATATATATATATATATATATATATATATATATATATATATATATATATATATATATATATATATATATATATATAATAAACAAGCCTATAAATTTGCAGGCAAATGGCAGTATACTGGGTTTGAAATTGATACTCTCAGATTCCGTCACTGCCAGCTAACATGACTTTAACCTAGTTTGGATTCGATTTGACCAGTAATGGCAATTACTTGAAAACCATTTCATGCTTTTACAAGGGTATGCGACACTTCAGTTGTATGAGAAGCCTAGTCTATATTCAACCCATGATGAGATGTTTTCAATGGTTGAGTGACAGGGTCTGGAGAACATGTGGGACAGGGAAACAGTGAAACACTCTTGTGGTGATCTTTTTTTTTTTTTCTTTTTCTGGTTTCTGATCAGTATATCAGGGTCTCTTTCTATATATTTTGTATCAAGTATCGCATTAGTATTTTTTTCTCTGCAAATGATTTATATATACTGTTGTGCCTTTCTCTTTCAAAAAACATTTTTTTTTTCATATGTATATACTGCTGATAACGTAAAATATGAAAAAAGTATGCAACTCATGTTAAGAAAGTTTTGTTTAAACTTGTCTATATAAAGAAACTACGTAATTACAAGTTTAAACAACTTCTGTTGAAATTTATCTGTGGACTTCTGTAAAAAAAGAATGTTTTTCTTCAATAAAAGCGAGTATGGAACGGTTGTTTCCTGGCGGGGTGGGAGCTCCAAATACCTTGGACAAATTCGAAAACCTCTGGAGCATTCCACCTTTATGTGTGAAATAAATCAGGCACAATGTGCAAAAAAGAGGCCCTGCTTAACTCATTGGAAGATAAACTCTCCAAGATCACATAGATAATGTGTTGCCTATCTTAATATTCTATTTTATTTAAGAATTACCTTTTTTGTTATTTAGGAAGGAAATAAATGCAAAAATAATTAAAGAAAACTCTTACTACTTTAAAAAAAGTACCGAATCTTTTGTTTCTAATGTATTGTTTAAAAACTTGTTTAAATTTCACCAAATAAAATTATTTTACTACTATAAGCACTTTTACTCAAGATGACCATAAGGGATGAAAAAGATAAATTACAAAAGAGCTTCTTTCAGCAACAAATTTGAAGTTTTAATATTGTTTTAAAAATAGATAGATAAAGTACAGGAGAATTTCGGGAATTCTCATTCGATTAAAATAAACTTTCAAAATTACCCAATTAAGAGGAAAAGGATAAAAAACTCTTGTAGTGTTCAAGAACAATTTATTATTTATTAACTGTTGGAAAGAAGCTATTTTTCAGCAAGTTGTTTTAAACATAAAAGTTTATGTTAATTTTAGTGAAAGGAGAAAAGCACTTTGTTCAATAACATTACATTCATTAATTTATAATGACCTTTTGAAAACCAGCCTCCTAAGAGTGTTTTTTTTTACTTTTAAGTTCGAGTTCTGATGTGTAAAAGAAAATAAATCACTAATGTAATTAGCTCCTTGAATTAAAACTTTTATTTATTCCCTTTGACATTTTAAAAATATTTAATGCAAGGGAATATATTAGCAAAACATAAAAATCCAAAAGAAGCATATAACGAGCTATACATAAAGTATATATAATAAATATTATTAATTCCACATAAAAATTATCTTGCCTACGCAGTCTATACACAATCGTAGGAGTATAAATAGTAAGCTTAGAAAAGAATATACAAGTATAATTACAATTTAAATATTTTTTTTTAATTCAGCAAACATTTAGAAATTTATAAAGGCAATATGGTACCATCTTCACAATTTTTTTTATTTTTAAATCTTTGATATTTGGTTTTCATTGCATTTCATAAAGGTTAATATTTAATAATAATTCCATACAAAAATATTTTAATTTGTTGCAAAATGTTTGTAAAGTTTCAATTTGTTTAGCCTTTTTAAGCATTTTTTAAATCCCTAAGGCTTTTTTAAATATGTCTCTTTTCTTCAAAATTTTTTTCCAAGTACCTTATAATATACTACATAAAAATGCGCATGGGTTTTTACTGCTGCTGCTCTTTAATTTTTTATAAGTTTTTTTTATAGTTAAAAACTTTTAAAAATTCTCAAAAAAGCATTAATTTTGTTTTTGAAATTTTTTAGAAAGAGTACTAACATGTTAGAGCTAATTACATGCGCAGTTTACAAGAAATACATTTTAGAACATGTATAAAAAATTTCAAGTCCATACTCCAATTATCAAAAAGCCTTAGGGTTTTGAACAACAATATATGTACAAAAATTCAACATGGAGAAATATAAGTTTGAAGTTTTCATTCCATGAAATAGCATGATTTAATATTCATCGAATAGTTTGAAACTTTTATGAAATGTTAATTAGCTTGTTTAAAATACTTACAATAAAAAATTGCACAAATGTAGAACAATTAAGCAGTATACTGCCATAATGAATATGTAGAAAAAACGAATGAAAAATCAATATTTCATAACACTTTATCTTAATAATTATAAAAAAAATAAATACACACATTTCAGAGCTAGTGCACAACATCTACAAAAGATGTTTATGCCCTTTATTTTCATTTCCATGATTTTAAAAGCCTTCTCATGATAAATATTGTACACGAATAAAAGCAAAAATCAATAGCAATTTATAGGTAAAATATATCAAAATCTAAGAACTGCATATGTGCATTCGTTTAAATAAATATCTTAAAACATTTTATAATAAAAGTGTTGAATTTCACACTCATGGGATATATATATTATATATTATCACCAAAAACAAATATATAAAAATGGGAGAGTTTTTCTATTCTCACGAATTAGTTTTTTGATTATCTGAGATATCAAAATGAAACTTAATATTTGTGCTTTGGGAGAATTCTTTTGAAGTTTAATTTCATTCACAATAATATCATAAAAAGCACGCAGAACTTTTAAATAATCTTGACCAAATGCGTTTGTTCTTCAGTTAAACAATTCACAAATAGAATTTTTGCATGAATTGCACAATTCTTCTTGAACTGATTTGTTACTGCCTATATAATCTCAGTCTCATATAAGCCGGTAGAAAAAAATAATTAAATTTTTTATCCATCTCTTTTCTAGTAGATAATCTGAAATGTGAGAGTACTAGTTAGTGTCCAGCATCAAATATTGCTCCATAACTTGATAAAAATGCAGGATTCGCTTTGAAATTTTGCAGGCAAGTTATAAAGATTTGAGGTATCAAATAAGCCACAAAAATTTTTCGACAGTTTAACGATTTTTAAGGTACATATCCGCCTTAATTAAATAGCTTACTTGGTGTTTTATTAATTGTCCTCATCATCATCTATGGTGCTACAGCTCATGATTCTGTGACCAAGGCTTTCTAAACCAGACGTTTCTAACCATTTCTACTTGCAACCAAACGCTTCCAGTTCTTAATTTTAAGGATCAAGCAATCCTCCTCTACTAAACCTATCTTTTGAAGTCGAGGTTTTCTTCTTCTTCTTTAAGTGTTATATGACTTAGAAAGAAAATTTCTTTTAAAATATTACTACCGTTTATACGAATATTATGCTCAAAATAAATTTAACAGAATATTACTTATCTGTTCCGGACATGTAAAATAGTTTATGATAATATTTTTCATTGTAAAATAAAGCACTACGTACGACAAAGACAAAAAATGTTTATTGAGTAATTAATTACAAATGAATTATAAGAATACATTTATTGTGAAATTTGAGCTTGAGGAATTTTGATAGTTTCGTTTAGATTTAATCGAGAAATGATAATACTACTCTCATTTCGTCATATACATTTTATTATTTTTTTTAATTTTATTATTTGTTAAAGTGAAAGTTCGAATTCCCAAAAATAAGATTTAGAAAATTGTAACAATATTTCCAAGTATCTTTTGGCTATTATGGGATAATTGCCTTCTAAGTGAATTGCCAAGTTTAATCCAAAATGAATTAATAATCTCTCCGAATGTTTCGAAATTAAATCTCGATTATTACAGAATGAAGTTAGCTCTTCGTCTTCACTCAAATTTAATTCATATACAGATGTATGTTTATGGCTTACGAAGCCAATCAATTTTTCTAATATCTAAATTTGGGTAGTAATGAATAAAACTCTATCCTCTAGTGCTGTCAAATGGTTAACAACAATTTTATGAATAGTTTATTTCTATAAAATGGTCAAATGATCTGGTTCCAGATTGTTTCATTTTTTTCTCAGAATATAATTAATAGTTTAAAAAACATTGGCGGCATATTTCAGGAATTTGGTGGCACACAAAAATGAGAATCCCTCACTGTCCTAAAACAATTCTCTGGGTCATGAATTCAAAAGCACCCAAAATTCCTTTCCTCTTTCACACACACACCTTAATTGAAGGAGTATGAAGTACTTCGCTAAAACTGGTAGAAACAAAATTCAGGAAAAAATTATGTTCAATAACTAAAGAAAAAACAATTCATATAAATCAGAAACTAAAGATGCATTTATGTAAACTATAAAAAAGCAACACGAATGAAATATTTAAAACTCTAATTATAAAAAACACTAAGGATGTTTAAGCAAATTAAGAAAAATGAAATCATTAAAATACCTTGCTTTTTAAAGTGAATTTCTAAATTTTAATGCATTGTGCTGGTAGATAAAATTAAAATACTCTCTGACATACTTTTTTTTAAAAAATTTATTTTAAAGTACATATGTTTCAAAAAGTTCTTTTGAATTATTTAAATTTTCCCAATGAGTTTTATGTTATTGGTTATACAAAGTGGTTTCCTCTCTTGCACACTTAAACTGTTCGTAAATTTTAAATCATATGGAATGAGTTTTTTTTTAAATTTTACTTTAAACTATTAACAAAGAAGAATGAAAATTAATCACTACCTTGACTGGCCTAGATTGCTTTAACAGTGCAAGCCGCAACTCTCTCTAATCTCCTCCATTCTCATGGCATTTGACTATGACGATATTAGATCACAATGGCTTATAATTCTTTATCTTTTCAACCGCACAAGATCGGTCGATTTGTCTAGAGAGGTATTGTACCCTGTCGTAATGGCTAACAACCTTCCATAGTTCAACGAGTCATGCCAACCGGTCATAGTATTCAACGAGAGCTCAATCACTTCAGTCTTGGATCAAATTATCCTTAAAATTATGTACGGAGGTGCCAAGTCCAGTGGTCTCAAAAAGACTTTTTTATGTATAGCAGACGTTTATAACCATTACTACCGATTTGATAGTGTGAATGTATGATAACGAATAGCCTCTATCACAATATGTATTACAGATTGTACCACAATATTGAAACACTCAATTTATGTCGTTTTCCCCTGCAGTTACACTCTTCATGAGGACAATTGGGTTTTACAGGAACGTTCGCCTCCCAGCATTAAACTGAATAAGATTATTGAAATCTAGATGTGTGTAATCAAATTGGTGACCTTACATACTATAGATACAAATCCATTAGGGATACAAAATGAATACAAATTTAAGAATCCATGAACGATCGAAAACGGTGTGGAATAGATCATATTTAAAATTTCCATGATGCTACATCAAGGGTGCCCAACCCGTGGCCCGCGCGATAATTTACAACTATACCAAATACGATTATTTTGTGGAATATTTTCCTTTTTAGTGTAAAATTTTGTTACAAAGAGATTCCATAATTGTTTCTATTTCATCACGTTCCTTCGGTTTTGATAAATATTTAGAAGTGAGCAGCATTGCATTGCAACGGTACCCCAAAGCATCATGCTTTATTGGTGTACTTTTTTTTTAAATATACCTGTGAATCGTACATTTCGAAAACGAAATTTGTCAAATATAAATCGCTTTCAAACTTATCCGAGGAAACCCTGTAACATCAATTACGATGTGCAAACACATGCTTTGAGATTGACATTCAAGGACAAAGAGAAATAAATGAGAAACAAATCTCTCATTATTTAAATATATTAAACATTATTTAATCATTTCTTTATAATTACCATACTATCTATATTTGTATACATGAAAAATAATTAAAACAACACAAATAGTTCATTCTGTTTTAAATTTTCATTCCAATAAATGTTTCTAATGGGTCCAAATCTAATATACATATATTTATTTTTAGATGCTACCCGCCTGATTACAGGTTTTTTTCGAAGTAGCAAGGTCATTTGGTTTGACTACGCTTGTGCCACACAAAGATCAGTGAAGCTGAGAAGTGAGTCAGTTGAGTTAAAAATTTACTTATGCAATCGGTGATAAGACCTATAGACTTTATATACTTTAATTCTGCTAGTGGAACTGCTCTTGTGAGTCGTTTTTGGATCTCTATAAAGCTTTTTTTATAACGAATGTTTTTTCATTACTGAAATATAATCTGCTTTAACATATCCTAATATATGTACATCAATTAGTCTCCATATAGTCATTTTTTCATCTTTCTCATTTATAAATTTATTATTCAATTAATTGGAGTAGTCAATGTGATTCTCCACCACCACCACATACACGCAAATTTAAAACAGTAAGATATTAGATATATTCTTAACATCGTCATATACACGTATTTACTGAAGAATTCATTAATTATTCAATCAAATTTACCAATCAATACATTATTGTCAATCATTGATGAGTTCTACAGCTCTAAATTTCAATCGTGTGATTGTAAATGTATGCGCCTAACAAATTCTTAATTCCGACTAAAATAAACAGTGTTTATGATGCTTCGTGTTTTTCCTTCAGAAGTATACATGCAATTTATGAATCAAATATATAAATTCCCAGTTTTTAATCTTTTCTCGACATAAGTAAATATTTAGTAGCATTTACTCAAGATCATGTTTTGTTAATTTTAACTGCTTATTGTAAAAAGGGGGAAACAAAAGTTCTGAATTTGTTATCGATATTTTGTTCTTTCGCAATAAAATACGTTTGATATACATGCGATACATAAGTAGCACAATTCTAATTGCAATTAAAATATATGATATAATTAAAACATTAAGTTATTTGCTTCGTGCTATTAGAAATTTTCATAATTCGTACTTTATTATAATTACATTTTACAATATTTTTATTTTGGAATTATATCGGTATACTTGAAAATCTTATTATTTCTATAGAAAAATTAATTAAAACCATGCATGTGTGAACCATGCAAAGTGCGCTTAAAATACATGGAGAAATGATCAAGATGAAAAATTAAATACACAGACACTAGACAGTAAATTATTCAAATATTCATACAATACATTCTAATTTAATTCATTGGTGTGTACATCATCCTGCAAAATTTTGAAAAAATAATTAGAAATATTTTTTTATCTTCGATGATGAATTTCAGCTCTTAAAGATAATTACATTTTCACTCCGTCCTTTCATATTACTCTAACAACATTAAGACTCAAACAATATTCTTTATCTAGTTTTTTCCCTAGTAAATGAAAGGAGCTATTATTCTTTAAGGGTTTTCTTTTGAAAAACTGTTGTAAAATTGAATAAATTAGCATATATATATTCCCTAACAAAACAAAAATTGTCCTTTACATTATATTAACATATGTCTTCTAAATTATGAATAACGTTTCAACTGCAAAAAATTTATAATAATAATTCAAGTGTCAATCAGCTGAAATATAAAAGTTTTACACAAAAGTGTTTATTCATTTTTTTTCTAAAGGTTCTTTTTTGAAATGTTATAGAAAATTTTAATCATTCTATTTTGAAAGGTGCAAAATGTGCGTTGATTTTTTTTCATTTATAACGGAATACATCATTTGCTAACTGTATGGCAATATTGTTATGCAATATGAGAATAGCAATATTGTTAGGAATATCCGATAGATTTTTTTTTAAATTAATCAGTTGCAATAAAAAAATTATTGAAATTTTAAAACGGTAATAAATAATTTGTATCCTTTAACTCTTAATTACAATATCATATAAAAAAATTCATAAATTTCAAATTTATTTGTCTAAAATAAATAAACAGACAAAAAATTGAATGCCCCCGAAACGTACTTATATATAAACAGCAAGTACCTTGTTATTTCCATTATTTATTAGAATTCTTACCATTTTTATAAAATCATAATTTCGAAACATGAATAGTGTTCCGTGTTGTATATATATATATATATATATATATATATATATATATATATATATATAAGACATGCATTTTTTAAAGGAATGTATATTTCAGCAAGAAAGATATAACTTATTTGTTTATTTGTTACAAGTACTTCAGAAAAGCCTGATTAGATTTTTTAAAAGTATCAAACTTCTAACAAGTATTAAGAAATTTTGTTGTTGCTACTTGATTTTGATTTTTTATTCTTATGCACGTTAAGATGTTTTTCATTTGTGTTATTAACTTGCATTATTATCTAATGGGTATTCCTTATAAGCAGTACAAAGGCCAATATTATCAGTGTTATGTTTGTGTTTTTTTAATTGGTGAAAACTTTCATTTTCTGAAATTCAAAATTATTAAACAAATAGATAGTAATGAACTTTTGTCTCCTTTAATAAAAATATAAATTATCTTTTAATGGAAAATAGCATAAAAACAATTATTTTAATAAATATTGTCAAACTAAGTTTGAAATAACAGCATATTTATCAATACTTGCAAATTAATGTTTATATAAATAAGCATGAAAACAAATTTTCAAATACATAAACTGAAATATAGATTTGAAAAAAATATACAACACTTATTTTCCTCTTTAAGTTCAAATAATGATATAAAACATAATTTTGTAGTATTTAATTATTTTTGAATGCCGAGGTTTGTTTTTCATAGAAAAAACTTCTCGGATAGATGTTTTCATCGAACGCAGGACAATAACAAGTTTTGCTTTCACTATTTTCTAATCAATTATAACAGAAGAAACACTCTTCATAGTATGTTTGAAATGTTTCTGGCTAAACTAAATGTAAAATATTTACTAATCAAATCTATTCTTTCTCAAAGAGCGTCTCATAGAGCATGCAAAGAATGTGAGTAGCTACTTTCTAGAGGTGTTTCATATGGGATCTATCAGAGGACACCGGTGGCCAGAAACGTAAATGATTTATAAGAAGTATTTGTTTATTTATGTGCATCATATGCAAAATGACGTCATTATGCTGATTAATAATTTTGGTTTCATCTTGAAGGAAAGGTAGAACTATCGGTGACAACACGCCATTTATATATTTCTTTGCTATCATAGCGTCACCGATATGGACAAGTGATATTGTGCACAATGGTGCTGAAATCATGTGCCCCTTTACCACTATGTGTGATATTCTACAGTTACGATAGCAATAGACCTGTTACTCGTGCTATCCACGTTGTAAAAGCAACGTAAATCATCCAAAAACACATATCATGAAGCACAGTAGTCTACCTGGCATCACAGCGAATGAAAGCAAATGGCAGCTTTAATTTTTTAACTATAAATCTAAGTCACTGATGCTCAATCGGTTGATAGTACTCTGTCAATATGTGGCCATCGAAATACATCCAAAACATGCTCAAGGGAAGTAAACTGATGGACACGAAACGCTTTTTAGGTTGGTTCCATTCCAGGAAATTTTGTACTAATCAATGCGTTTATGTCTCTCCTTTCTAGTGGGAAGAAGAAAAAATTCCTTTCATTCAAATGCCAACTTTAATTCAAGATAAATAATTGTAAGTAATGGAATTCGATTGAATATTTTATGACTTTATTCTCTTCTCAAAATTTGACCTCTCACTTTTGATATAACGTATTTGCATTCTGCACATTTTCAAGTCGTGATATAAATCTCACCGTTCAAAATGTACCGTTATTCTTTTAAGGGGACATGGTACGATTTATGCAAAAAATTTTAATTTAAGGATTTTCAAAATTGTTTTGGCTTCCTCCTATGTGTGTATGCTATACAAAACAAATTTTGTGCTCAACATTTTATAAAAAGCTAGCATTTAATTTTTTTAAGGAAAAAACTTAAAATTTGTGAAGTGATTTCTAATGCTACTCCACTTACAAAAAATTACATATACGCATGAAATTTGATTTATAAGTACGTCAAACTATTCACAAAAAAAGTTGGTATGGGTTTTGCGTTAACATTATTGGTATTCGAACAATACTGCTTTTTATGAATGCTTATTGAAAATTCCTTAAAAAATGAACCAATTCTGAGTTAAATTATTTTTAAGAAAATAAGTATTGCTTTAAGTCAAAAAATCATATCAACTTTTGTCACATGTACTATTAGCAATAGGTAAAAAAAATTCAATAGGCAAAATAGAAAAAAGCCTTAGCATTTTAAATGAAGAAAAACTAGTTATTTTATCTCTCTCCGAGATAAGTAAGTTTAAAGTTTTGATTTGCCTTAGGGATGTGAATAAAAACGAACGCAAAAACTATTATAATTGGGTGTTTTTTTTAGTTTAGAGCTTTCAAATGTTATCAGGTTATAGAAAATTATATAATAAATCATTTAAGCTAAAAAAATTACATTTGATTTTTTTACCGATTTTTGTCAATTAAATCGTACTGTGTCCCCTTAAATTTTAAAGGCATTTTGAGCGTTTGAACTGAGACACCCAAATAGACAAATTGCATCAAGCATTATCTAATTTTTCTTTAAAAAGGCTCTCCAGTGAGAAGTAGGCCAAAAGAAAAGAGAAATAACAAGAAAACAACAAAGAAAAGAGTAAAATAAAAAAAATAACTTGGGCTTTCGTGTTAGACAAGGACAGCAAACCTCGTGGGAGGGAGGATATCACTTGGTAGCCTGAGTGTCGTAAATTCAGTACTTACCTAAAACAACTATGTTCCCAAAGAAATATTTCGCATTGTGAACAAACTGGATATTTAATTTATTGAATACTGCTAACAGTAAAAAAATGAATGGGAACAAAAAATTGCTTTACACTTCAACTTCATATATCATTTTAAATACAATTTAAAGGAACTGAAGGTATAATTTGTTGTTTATTAATTGTTTTTATATATATATATATATATTATATATATAACATTCCTTTAAAATTCCTGTATGGAACAGTAATTTGCATCTATCAATTTACAGAAATATTGTTTTGAATTTTTTACTTAGGAATGATAACTTAACTACCAACAAAATAGATAAATTTAATAATATCAAGAAATTTTTACAATGCTGCTTAGATCATGACTATCCTTTTAACTTCTTAAG
>BMAO01029657.1:0-40889 GCA_019973975.1 Trichonephila clavata | reverse complement strand
CATCCTAAAGGTTCACATAACGAATTTATTTATGAGTGATGTTAATGTTTTTAATTATTAACACCCTTTTATAAGCTTCACTTGTATGTAACAGAATCTTTGAACTCAATTTTTACTCACTTTAAAAGGTCAGATTAATTAGAAATTTTGCTCAATTGTCCAGGACCAGTGAAAATACGATAATTTAATAATTTTGTTCCATTGTCGTGATCAGGATCATCAGGATTAACAATTTCCCATTTTCACATCTCATCCCGTACCTGGCAACTAACTTCAGATTTGGAGACTGAAAGATTAAGTCACAGCTTAGTTCAATTAACTATGAAAGGGTGTTTTTTAGTTTTTTAAAACTATAATTGATTTTGATGTTAGCCTAAAATAGGCAAAGGCAAAGGTCGGAAAATTGATTTATAATAAGTATAACACGCTTTCGAATAGGTATCAGAATGTAATTTTTCTTACGGTTTATGAGTAATATGTGTATGTAATATGTTTATGTTTATGTTAACCGAATAAATAAGCATTTGTAAAAATTTGCAATTTTATAAAATAAACCTATTTTTTTATTTAATACTTTAACGACACTTACTCTGTGATTGAGGAGTATACTCCTAATCGCTCGATTTCAATGACACACATTGTTCAATTAAGTTCGGTCCAGTACAGTAACAACACTGCGACTCTGGAGACTTAGCCATCGCCTTAAACTCCGAAACACCCATAGTTGAGCGCTCTCAACAGAGGCGCCGCAGTCAATAGGTTAAAACGGCAAGAAATATAAAATACGTGAAGATTTCTAAAGAAGGACTATATTTTTCAAATGAATCAACATTTCAATTACTATAAATTTTCACAGAGCATTTCTACGTCTTTTAAGTATATCGATATACGATTCAATATTTAATCAAGTGGACACATTAAAAATAGCAATATTTTGACATGTAATTGAACATATTTATTTATTTGGTTTTGAAAGAACTTTTTATTTATTTTATGAAAAAATGTATTTATACTATACAATTATAAATATAATTGAAAATATCTTCGTAATGCTGCAAAATTCATATATTATATCTACTCCAAAAATCAGTGCGTCAGTCATATCATTCGCAATGTAACTATACTGCATTGCCAATAAATGACGAAACAAAACAAGAAATATGATTTCCTGTGCCAACGATTCTTAAATTCTTTTCATTTGTAATTATTCCACTGTAATTCATTTGTAATTTGTCACTCCAGACACTGTTTCCGTATCCAGAGGGGGAGTTTATTTACGACGCACTATAAAGCAATACGAGAGCTATAAGTAACGGATTTTGCTATTTTGATCCAAGGTTAATGACGATAACTGAGCTGGCACTTCTTTTCCAAACTACCACACCAAATCAAAGAAGGGCTTTGAGACTCGACAGATTTAATGTGCATCATCCCCACTATATGGCAGATCTTCAATGACACCAGATTTCGAACCCGCGATCGCCATGAATTCGTGACCGTAACCTCTAGGCTACCGCGGTCACAAATAAACTAGGAATCTAAAGGAGTACGAAATAATAAAACATTTCTATCTTACAAGATGTAAATTTTAAACATTCACTTTTTCCATTTATTTTAAAAACGTTACGACTTTAAAATATAGCTTTGAATAAATACACCGCACAGTTTTTTTAAAGTATGCTTAATTACGAACTTTGCGGATTCTTATAGGTTCCAATATCTCAATAACATTTTTGAATCAACAACTCGTTAAATGAACAAAATTATTTTTTTGAAGCATTGAAAATCTTTATTTGTATACAAAATGATTTAAAAGAATAGTTTAATAAAAAATTTAAAAAATAGAATAGTAAAATTAAATTTTTGAACATTCTACTCTGTGTTTATTTGAATTTTTTTTCTTTCGTTACAGTACATTCGTATTTTTATATCTTATCATGCTGTTAGCAGTAAGAAAGACAATGAAAATCAAATTAAAGATATATCAGCCCAATATGGTGAGTAGATAATCAAAGAAATGGTTATACAAACCACTAGACATAAAAATGACATACGGATATCTCTAGCACGGAATAAGCCATTCTCTTAATGATACATGATGCCATCAGGTAGCAATAGTGATTTGTCTTTGATGATTGGATCTCTAGGATGGAAGATAATATCCATGATATTCTACTCATGGACTAATGACGATAAATAAAAGGATCTCCTCAGATAACATGTAATTATCTGGGGTAGACATTTTCTTAAAGGTATTTATTGTACATATAAACAATTTCTTGCCAAAGTAAAGCATTGTAGAAAGAAGCATACGTAGGACATGCAACATACCTCAAATATTTCAGTGCAATGTTGAAAAAGAGAATTCATTGTAACCATATTTTACCGGTGAGGACTTTATGTATTCTAAGTAACAATAAAAGGCAAAAACAGAAAAATAAGGTTAAAAAAAAGTGCATACATTGAAAAACTCAAGATCTTGTTGAATTAACTAACATGGCACTAAAAAAGTACAATGATTCATGAACCACGAGCCCCCTAATTTCAAATCAGTCAAGTATGATGGGGATGCGATATCTAAACTATTTATTCGAATCTAAGCCACCACCGATTCTAAGCCGCACTCTAAATTCTCAAAAAGTTTTTGTGGAAAATGAAAAATAGTGTAAAATGGTTAATCAATAAATAAATTTTACGAAATAAAAATAAATTTAAAATTAGAACTAATAAGAAGTGAATAATCTCAGTTATTTTACAAGTATTAAAAATTTTTAAATACATGTATGAACCTGTAGTTTTGCTCCAATTGCCCCATCCAAAGAACTTTTTTTCCCCTCCGATTCTAACCCGCACCCGATTTTCAGTAGTATTAACATTGGAAAAAAAGTGCAGCTTAGATTTGAGTAAGTACGGTTTATTGGTATACCTCTTTCATCTATTTAACTTCCAATACCAATAGTAGGCTAAATTTCTGACGGTCATACGATAAATTTAATCACGTGTTCTACATTGAATTCAAAACTATCATTAGATTTGTACACTCATGTCCAAAATTAAAGTCACAAACACGTTTTACGATATAATTCTAAATTGCCTCCACTAAAACTTATAGAATTTTTTTTATGTATGTGGAAGAACTGTTGGTACAATATCAACCTTCAGTTTCGGAAAAGAAGTTGCTTCGCGTTAGTTTTTGCAAAACTACTGGATTGAGACCATTTAAGTAAATGAGATCTTTGCCTGTAGTTTTGTGAATATTACATTAAAACAAACCAGTTATACTGTTCTCAGTGAGAATGACTTCTTATAATAGTTCAGATGATTCCTTGTAACGGAGAACCGTAGGCAGGTTTGAAACTGGTCAGTCTCAAGCGGAGGTGTCTCGATGGTCACAAGGGGCGGCGAAAGTGGTCTCCCGGAGTGGAATCAGTTCCAAACAAGAAGTACTGTCACAAGGAAGGTCGATCAAGGCCACTACAAAGCTATGACATCTATAAGAAATCGCTACTTGGCTATGACATAAGCGGACAACGGCTCCTCAGCTATTCGTGACCTGGCTGCTGAGTCTGGAAGAAGAATTTCCTGGCAAACAATCCATAGAAGTCTTCCAGGGACTGGTCTTTACACCGGTGTCCAGATTTGTGTGTCCTTTAACTACATCCAACAAGAAAGATTGGTTATATTGGAACCGGAAACACCAGTCGTGGACACCACAAGAATAGGGGCGTGTTCTTTTCAGAGTTAAGTGAGATTCACCACATAGAGTTATTCTCGTAGAGTCTTCATCAGGAGAGAAAGTAGACCTTATACTTGCATTCCTCCTACCAAACAAAAATCGACAGATTTGGCGGCAAAGGAATACATGTTTGGGATAGGCATAATGTTGGTCAGTCGTACACCACTATACGCCAAATATTCAGATTATCCCAAAACATTTTCCAAAATTAAAACAAAAAATTTATTATATATATTTATATATTTGAATTAAATGTATTTTGTTTATCTATGTACATTATCATTGCTGATAAATGCGTACTTTTTTTAAGGAAAGGTTTCTGTAAAAAGCAAACGTTAGCACAGCAAAGCGCATGAACTGATTGGTTGGAAATGAGAGATTTGCAGTTATCATGTGACTTTGACATTACATAAATTTTCCCTGTTTTGAATTCCATATGAAATAACCCTCAGTTTCCAGCACGACGGTCTACGATCTACTTAAAACTTGAATCCCTGACTCACCAGCCACGAAATTTATAACCCACATTAGGTTATCGTTAAATTTCTTTTATTATATAAAATCAGAAAAAAGCTTATATCCATTACAAATATTTAAAAAATCTCCTAACTATCAAATTTTATTATTTTATTACATGCAAGCATATGTTAAAGCAAAGAATAAGCAATTAGATATAAAGGTTACGCTGTACGGAATATACACGCGAAAGAAAAACGAATCCGACAAGAACAATTATCATAAAAGCTGTCCTAAACCAAATCATAATCTTTGTACCTGGGGTAATATGCATTGGACAACATCTTTCCAAATCGTTTTGTGCCACGCCTTGACATTAGAATCTGCGATCGTAATTGGATTCTGAGCAAAATGTTGCTAGTCTATGAAGATGATACGACTCCATTTTGCACTCCTCCTAATTAAAAGAGCGGTGAAAATCCAAGGACTGACATTCATGAATAAGAGACGTAATTCCTAAGGGAAATGTATTGATGTCAATTATAAATAGTAGAATGGATGGTTAATAAATTTTTTTTATTTCGGCAGTGGATTTGAATTTCTGTGACGTATAATTTTGGACTATTAATATAATTTATCACCACTTGTCTGAGTGTTAGTTGTAAAGATTTAAGCTTCAGAAGGTAGTACCAATTAATCAACTTATTTCGATTCTAAAAATATGTTTGCTTTTACTACGTTGTCTACAGAGATTAAAATGAGTCCGATATGCAATTGTTGTAAATGCGACATTCCTTTTGTGCAGTTTTAGAAATACACTGTTGACCATCTAAAATGCAATGCCCTAAAACACTAAAAACTTATGAAAACTAGCATTTTTTTTTTGCACAATGATTTTGAAGTTGATAGTTTCACTTCTTTAGGTTTTGAAATTAACATTAGGAAAGATTGTACTACTGAAATCCAAAAGAAAATTACTATGACTAATAGATGTCTTAATGGAATACGAAAATATTTCAAATTGAATGCAATCAAAAGAAAAACAAAGATTCTATTGTGTATGAGTCTTTTAAGAACAGTATTAACGTATGCATGTGAAATTTGGTCCATGTCTCGAAATGATGAGAACATAAGTATCTATGAAAGGAAGATTTTAAGAATTATTTTTGGAGGAATTCAAGAAAATAGCGCGAGGCGAAGATCAAATTTAGAGCTCTATCACTCATATAACGAATCTGAAATCGTTAGCTTCATCAAAGTACAACGAATTAAATGGGCAGATCAAGTTGTCAGAAAGGAATGAAGACCGCACTATTAAAAAAGTCTTCGATGGCCAACCGAATGGCACACGAAGAAAAGGCAGGCCAAATCTAAAATGGATTGATAGCCTAGAAAAAGACCTCCTAGTTTTCAGAACTAAAAAATTGGAGAACACTAGCAGAAAGAAGACTGGCCTGGGAAAGGCTTTTTGAGTAGGCCAAGGCCCACCCTGGGCTGTTGAGCCACTGAGGAAAGAAGGAAGAAAGAAAGCATGTTTCAGGGGCACACAGTTTCAAGTCTTTGCGAAACTCCGATTGCTGCGAGGTATAGGGATGAAATCTAGTACCCTTATGTTTGTACTTTGTGAAGTATAATTTCTTTTTACGGATGACAATGCTTGCAGCATAGGACTGGCCCGATGAATTGTCAGCTGGATCTCCGAAACCTCAGCGCGTTACAAAATATATTTAGGCTACTGTAGAGAAATCAATGACCACTAGCATTCGCCTTCCCAGAATTATTCACAATCTGAAAACAACGTTGCTAGAGGAGTGAGAACGACTATTAAGGGAACTAGACCTCTTTTCCAGCATAAATTCTCTTATAAAAAAGCTGTTCACCTGTAAGAAAGACCCATACTTTCAGTATGAATGACTTTTTGTCCCATCTTCAAAGTTAATTTAGACTTTCATGGCATGTGCAATAATGTCCTGAAGAATATTGCGGATTTTTTGTTAATATTGTACCAATCTATGAATATACACACATAAAAAATTAATTTCACTAATATTCTTCCACCATTTCTTTAGGTAAACTTTAGGTAAGGAAGAATATTTTAAACTGTGTTACACAATTTCTCTGTACGTATAAAAATTAATCCTCATTTTTCCAAAAAGTGTGAAGAAACAATAGGAATGTAGATATATTAAACTGAAAGTTGGAAAATAATACAAATTTACACAAGGCTGGCAATAAGCTACACTAATATTGAAAAGAATGTCGTAACTAACATTTTTAGATCATTTTGCTTTTAAGAAATGAGATACCTAAAAGCTACACTCCATATAGTTTTATGAATCCAAGTAAAAAAAATCTAACCAATTTTATAGTTACGTTTTTGAACAATTAAAATAATGAGAGAGCAGTACATTGATAAAATGAAATGACTTTTATTATATTCGGGATATTAATACATGAATTATATAAATGTGTTGAAATGATCTGTGTAATTTTCAACTTACGTTGCGCAATTACATTTTAAATACAATATACAAACCAATCACACAAAAATACACCAGAAAAAGCATTTTAAGCGAAATAGAGGATTCGCATTAAATGTAAATTGCAGCTTACATTTTTGAGCTGTTTGTGGTATCTCAATTATTTCCCTTTGAGCCACAGATGCAATTTTTAGATCTACATCAGTGATTCCCAAAGTGGTCTATATCGACCGGCAAGGGGTCTGCGTCAGCGAAAAAATAACTTGGGGTCCATGAGGTGTAAGTGGGGGTTTATGATAGTGGCTCTCATTAAATTAGAAAATTTAATAAAGCGGAAACCAACTTTTACCTATTTAACAGATTTATTTACTAAATTTTATGAAGTTAATTTGCACTTACAAGGTGCTAGTATAAATTTTATTTAAAGAAGAACTATTTCAGCATTTCTTTCCAGAATTAAGCTAAAGAAGTATAATACCGGAGGTCCCGAATTTTCTCAATTTGTCGCAGACAATCTGTCAGGATGTTTTAACGTACCTTTAAATGCCTTTTATTCTGATTTCGAAACTAGGTTTGAGAATGCTTTGACTATATGATAATATACAGTAGGCAATGAATTTATATGGTTACATTGAAAGTAAAATGTCATATTACAATCGGAACTGGCAGGAATAAGCACTAACGAAGATCTTAAAGTAAAGTTTAGAAACGATTGTCAGCAATTTTGACTTTAAAAAGACAAATCTGTTATTTGTCCCGAATTATGGAATATCGTGAGAAAGTTTTAATTGCTTTTCCTAGAGGGAAGGAGTTTCAATGTGGTTGTTAATCTCCCAACAAAAAAAAAAAAAAAAAAAAAAAAATCTTGACATTGCTAACAAAGAAGATTTAAGGTTAAACCTCGCAAAATTGATACCAAATGTTGGAATTTTGTTATTGTAGCACAGCATTCATCCCTCCCATTAAAATCATTTGTGTTTGTTGCTCAGTTAATATATAAAATAACTGGTACATAATAACTTTTAATTTAATTAACATGTACTTTTTGTTTTAAACGCTATACTTCTCTACAGTTAGAAATTGAATTCTTTTAAAGTAGTAATAGCACGAGCTATCAAAAAGACATTTAAATTGATAAATTTGCAAAAATTCAATATTAATTAAGCAGGGGTCTACCCCAAACCGAAAAACATGGTAAGTGGTCTATGAGACAAAAAGGTTTGGGAATCTCTGATCCACATTATCACTCAGAAAAATATTTCGGTAATTTTATAAAAAAATTTCAAGTAACTTATCAGGAAAGGTCTTATATTCCCACCAATCTATCCTGCATTAACCACTAACCTGAAATCAAGGCATTGAAAAGCCAATATCACCCAATCTAATAGGTCCAGAATGAGCTGTCTAGCAGAATTCAAAAAATAATTTCTCTTATAAAAATAAATTTTTCTTACAAGAACATATATCTTATTTCTCTCTCTTTCTCGACATTTTTCATGTTTACAATCATGATGGTACAGGGGGCTAATAACGTTCTGTTCCGAGCTAATGGAAGATTCGCGTGCCATCGAATTCTTCTCCATTATTTCGATGGTCCTAATCACGAATTCGACGATGTTTGTTTATTGATTTTGCGTTTCTCGTCTTTCCTTCCGTGCCGTAAGCCAACTTCTTCCCTGGCATTTCCTAAATAAACATAGACGATCCATAAGTTCTATTTCAGGAACGTTATTTACGTTCCGATTTCCCGAGACTGGAACTAAAAATCTTGCCCTCGCCAGAAGAAGAGGCACAAAGAAAAAGAGGTAAAAAAGACGGCGGAATTTCTCTCTCTGACGTCGGCGGTTTTTAAAATTGGAGTAAATAGCACCGTCAATGGTTAACGGAAGGGAAAGAAAAAGTTAAACAGAGAACGCAGAGTAATAAGAAAACATAGAATAAGCATTTTTGCTTCAGGGTGAATGGTTCTGAGAATGAAAAATGACAGTTGAGGCATGGGAAAAATTATATCGAGGATACACAGAACATTCCTTTATTAAAATGTTGACTTTCACTAACAATTCACAAAAGTTCATTAATTAGTGAAAGTTTAATTGATACGTAGCTTAAGGTATCAGACTACATTCGATACTGCGGTTTAGGGGGGAAAACGTATAAAATGATTTATTTTCATAATATTTAGTGTCAGTTAAATTAGAATATACATATAAAACTGTTTCACGAATATAATTACAAGAAAAATTATTAAAATGGAATTTTTGGGCAAAAAATGAAGCAAGAATAACATTTGGAAAACATTTCCAAGAGGACTGGAACATTTTTTCGTGTTAAAGGATATTGCCAAAAAAAACCAAAACACCCACTTATATATATATTTAACAAAATTAAGTATATTAGAGTACATTTTATTTTCATAAGTATGCATATGTCCATGTATTTAATAAAAATCAGTGAAACAAAAACATTAACAAGAACTTCAATGAAACGTATTACAAAATTTTGTCTTATCAAAATCTTTATAGATTTCTGTTTTTGATCAACAGCCTTAAGAGGTTCCACATTCATTTGAAGCGAAATAGCAGTTTACTTTTCCCTGAGTTCTTTGTCATTGTGCTCGTAAAAAATATTCTTCTAAATTAGAAGAAAGAAAGAAAAACGCGAACTAATTGATTTTTACTTACATTGCAATGTACTCGCCACAGAATTCCAAAGTCAAATGATGACAGATGAGATGTTTTTGTGTGGCGTTTGTAGGAGATGGAGGGTTAAAGTATCTTAGATAAACAAAAATAGCTTGTGTCACGGGCTATTCCGAGGGTATTTCAAAGACAAGTTAGACTCCTTTCTACTAAACATGAAACCGCACCTCTTTTTCACATCCCATTTAAATCTTGCCTGCGTAGTTGGTATTTTGCACTCAGTTCATTCCCAGTTCGTGTTAAGCAATTTTCTATTCGTGTTAAGAGGAAAAAAATGCAGGGAAATACATGGTAATTTGGCAGAGCCGTTGTATTATTTCGTGTTTAACGAAATTTCGTCAAAAACGTTTTCGCGTTAAACGAATAGTACTGATTACATTTTTGAATACTGCACACAGAAGACTCAAAATCGTAACTTATGTACACTTTAATATTATAATAAATGAATCTATTTTTTTCCATCATAGATATTTCACGGCACAGAAACGATCACTTTATCCACAATAATGATGTGCTAAGGGATATACTATACAGAAACATATTGTTTAATCAGTTAATTATTCATTTATAATCATAATTTTAAAATGATATTTAATTTCTATTCCAATTATTTACAGAAAGGAATACCCCAATTATTCAACACACATTACTAGAAACAAAATATCAATTTACGTATCTATATATCACCCTATTTATTCATCGAAGGTTTCCCCTCGAACTATGCAATACAATTTATGGAACACCAAAGGCATATTATGTTAAGAATATTTTCTTTTAATGAAGAGATTCATTCAAGAAAATCGTTCCTTTTCCTCATATTCATATCATTCCATAAACACTTCCACAAATACAAAAGCAACGATCCATTCAGGAAAGTTAAGCGAAAACATCCACCCCAAATTCATACAAAGAGCATGTGGACGCAGCACAGAAGGACTTCAAATCTGGTCCGCATCCTTGGCGTAACAGATTCCACACACCCAGGATTCCTAGAATATCCCCATGTGACTCACTAACGGGTCATGCACTTGACTTTTACGACCCGAGGGTTTGGGCAGTGGTACCGGAAGGGGGTCATCAGTCGTCCTGCGATATCGTGTGCTATTTTACGATCGGGGTCTGTTCCAATAAAAAAGATGCGGAGATGAGAACAAGATTTGTGTCGTCCCTCCCTTCTATCTTTCGATGATAAAAACTTAATGAAAAAGATTTTTATGAATAAGGCCGTGGATTGATCGTAGTCACGTGATAGGGCTTCTCTATAGAGGAACTATGATGTAAAAGAATCTCCCATAGAAAATAAATGAGCCATGGATTCTTTTGAGCATAGAGTATCAGAAATTATTCATTTCAAACTTTGATTGTTCAAAGATTCAAAATTTAAAAAGCGAGATTTAAGGTTATTGTCCACAGCGATTGACAACGTTCGAAGCTACGTGATTTTGAAGAATCGCATAAATAAATAATTTTAATATATTCAGTGTCAGTTGAATTAGAATATACATATAAAATTGTTTCAAGAATATTATCACACACAACAATAATTTATTTCAATGCAATTTTTTGGCAAAAAAAAAAAGAAAATGTGATATATTTTCAAAACATTTTCCTTTAATGAAAAATGCTTCTATAATCCTAATAATTTGCCTATATATAGCTAGGGCTTTTATACCGGGGTTGAACTAAATTTTTTGAAAAATTTAAATTGTTTTCAGAATTATGATCAATTCAAATAATAATAGGTGTTTTTTTTGCTAAAGTTTCTCTACTGTGATATAGAAAAGTATGAATAAATTCACTTTTATATTAAATATTAAGCTTTAGTTCAACTCCGGTCTAGAAGACCCAACTATACATATAGGCGAAATATTATTATTATTGAACCATTTTTAAAAAAGGAGAATGTTTCGAAAATTTGTTATTCTTTCCTCACTTTTACCAAAAGAAAAAAAATTGCCTTTATAAATATTTTTTTTGTAATAATATTTTTAAATCAATTATATATATATATATTCTAATTCAACTGACTAAATATCAAAGGAAGTATTTATTTACAAGCTTTTTCAAAATCCCGTTTCCAAACGTAGTGTCATAATGAACATATTAATCGCATTGAAATCCTTATCGTCCTTTCAAGTCTAGATTATCTATAGCATTTATTTAATATCGATACAGTATACACTAAAAAACAGATATATATCTATAATATTCTATCTCATTGCATTTCCCCCTCCACCTCGTCTCTGATTTTTTATGAAGTAAATATATTTAAAATCTAAGAACCTACTTAAGGAGGCGGCTGTAAAAAATGGTTTCAAAACAAAAAGTAAAATAAAAATCTTTTTTTCTTTACTTCCATTCGATTGAATTTCATTCTATTCCTGTAAACATATTCATCTAGATTTGATATAACTAATATAGGTATCCTTAGATTTAGCATTGCAATGGAGGATTCTAGATGTAGAGAGGTTAGGAGTCTGAAAATAAAAATTGTTATCATTTCCATGCTTTCAATCTAAAAATGATATTTCGAACAAGTGTTCGCCTGACATGATATAAGGATTTCAGTGAATAGAAATGATAATACTTACCAATAATTATTATAATAAAACCATAAAAAAAACTTAACAGTTCTATGCAATGTTTTACAATAAAAGTTTTAGCCATCAAGGACCAAGTTATTTTTTTAAAAAAAATAATAATCAAATAAAGTATTAAAAAGTAATTTTTCATAAACATAATATACTTTAAAATTAAATTAATCTTTCGTAAAAAAAATAAACTGCAAAAAAAAAAAAAAAAAAAAAATAAAATAAAATAAAATTATTGGATGACAAATTTAATGACAGATAAAACAATATCCTTACTGGTGGCCAACAAAAATATTATGGGGAAAAATTATACATCAAATTTCTTTAATTCCCCAAAGACGCACACAAAAAAAGCCACTAATATTTCCTAAGTTAGGAAATTCTCGTTTTTCAAAAATTTATTTCAAACATCTTTAATTTAGTGAATTAGTTTCAGTATTTTTAATTTCAATCAACACTGAATGATACTTTTATGGATTTAACGTGATTTAAATAAGTTTTTTCACAAATATATTACAGTCAACAATATCATATGATAATAAAAGGCTACGTATAATTACGGAAATGATATAAATTAAATTCAAGCAGTTGTAAAAATAAGTTCGTATAAAATAATAAATTCATTACAAAACACTTAATTTTACTAAAATTTCAATTATTTTTAAAACTTGCATAAAAATGAAAAAAATTTCCTCCATAATACTTTTAGGCGTTCTAAAATTATTTTATATATATACATTATATAATATTTATATAACACTTTATATTATTCTTTGTAATTATATTTAATGAAGAAAATTATTTCTAAATTTTTCGGTAAAATTCGGAACTTGATGTCAAGAAAATAAAAATGATAAATTAAATAGCCTTGAAATACGACCGACTAAAAAATATTTCAAAAGTAAACCAATACTTTCAAAAGCGGGCGAGGGGGGACCGGAAAAAGAGTAATACTCATTTTGAGATAAGAATGAGACCGTGAATATAATTCAAGTAAAAACTGTCATTTTTAGACAAAGTTTTCTGTAGAACTACCTTTCCTGCATTCCAATGCACAATGCAGTGAAGCCTATCCATCTGGGAGGTTGATATCAAACAAAAAAAAGTACCATTCAATTTCAAGAATGTAGATAAAAATACATACGCAATCTGTGAACTTTTTTGTGTTTGTTCAATGATTAAAAATACATATTCATAAAAAAAAAGTTAAGAGAAAAAGCATTTAAAAACAATTAACATCCCAAATTTTAACAGTCATCTTTTAGTTTCACTAAAATAATATTGCATAGAGCACTGGATCTTCTTAATTTGATCCATGGTTCAAAAAAAAAAAAAGAGTTGATCTGAATCTTTTCAAAACATTATACAAGCGCCACGTGAAAAACTGGAAGTAAATAAAATTCAAAAGAATAATGTCTTACTACTGTTATTATCCGATCAATAACACATAACTTTAATGACCAGATGACTTTTTCACAGCTAAATTACATAAACAATAAATGTAACAAAAAATGAATAAAACAAAACAATGTTTAATGTATAGTTCTAAATTAATTAAATGGTTCAAGAAATCAAATCGATTAACTTTTTAAGTCAATCGATTTTAAAGGTGTTACAGCGTAGTTTTTCGAGCGATGAGATATTGCCTTTTGTTTGCAACTGAGCTGGCTCGAGTGAGTCAATGTTAATAAACGTCGCACTATAAAACAACACGAGGGCTATTGACCACATACCTCGCAATTTTGAGCCTCGTTCAAAAACGAGGACGACACCTGAGCTGGCACACCCCTCACCAAATTACCACACTATAACAGAGGAAGGACATTGAGTTTAGGCAGATTTCAACACTGCGGGTATTCGGTGGCATCAGGGCTCGGGCTTCTGACATTCCACCTACGAGTTCGTGACCATCACCACCAGGCTACTGTGGTCACGCAACTAAACTGACACATACAAACATGGTCATTATAATAATATTATCCAAATCTTATTACAAGATATTTATTTATTTTTTACAATTTTCGCGATATTATGATTCGGTTATCGTTTAACTCATACTAAGAGACTAAATATTTTACATAAATCATCAGATAAAAAGAGCAAGTAAATAGAAAATTATTTAAATGTTCGTTTACCGGAATTCTAACTTGAAGGATTAATCTTATTTTTTGTACATTTAAGGGGAAAACGTAACATATTTTCCAAACATCAAAAATTACTTCGCTTGATAGTGATGGAAAAAAAAAAGAAGAAAACATAAAACCCTAATAAGTTTACTCAATTGAAATCTAAAAACATAACATACTATAAAAGTAACAGAAATTGTGCGTTAGTTAGTTACAATTTTAACTAAAAAAGTTTCTTTTAATGTTGCTAATTCTCCAAAAGAAATAGAAAACATTTGCCATTTTTAGAGATTAAATTCAAGTTTCCTGACAGGTATTTATTCGGAAGATAAAAATTCATACACCGCAATATTCTTTACGCACCAAATATGTTACATACAGCATTTTAAATTTATCTTCCAAATATCTCATATATATTTTACGAGAAAATATCAATTTTAATGTTTTATAGTCATTTCCTCTACATTTTACCAATATTACACTCTTTCTACAAAAAAAAAAATCAATACACATAACTATCCCACAATTTCCGGCAAAAAATAATATTCTGCAATAAAAAAAAAAACCCTCCCACATATAAGATCACTTTACTTAACTGTATTAGTTATTCATAACATACTTCTAAAAGCGTAACACAGACCTATCGATCAATACTGCAATTTCCTTCCGCTAGACTAAATGAATTTCTTAAAGGGGTAATGGCAAAACGAAATTTATGATAGGGGCTGATAGTGTTCATTCCGGCACACCAGTAATTATCATTTTATCACGTCGTAAACGTATTTCTGTTAAAAAAATAATATGAGTAAAGGCAAAGGGAGACATTTTTTTTACTTCTACTCATCGCAAATTACAAGGGGAAAAGGGATTTAGGAACTATGTATCGGGGAAACTATTAAAAGGCTTGGGTTGCTAAAAATATCAGTGGTGAAGTCTGAATTCAATAAGCTTTAATCATGTATCGTGTTATCGGAAGAGAACAGTCGTACGATTAGGGAAAAGGAAGAAGGGTTTACCGGAATGAAATAGTAATCGATTTTAAGTATTTGTGCTTATACTGATTTCAAACATCTTCCACAATAGTTTACTGGATTACGTTGTTTATTTTCTATTAATTAAATTTTCCTCCGATTCATTCAACACAACAAATGTGATAAAAATGTAACCAAGATCGAAGAATTTAATCATTATCAGCTACCACTACTCGCCTTATAGTAAAATTGAAGGTAACGAGTTCACTGACGAACAGGAAGCTAAGCCTCTAATATAATATTCAAAAAAGTCTCATTGCCCGAAAAGTCCTTTTTTAAAAAAAAAAGTTAAAAAAAATGAAAATGTGATTTCTAAAAGGAAAGGACCAGAATAAAAAATTAGCATTACGACGGTGAAGTCCAGACCATCCATTTAGCCCTTCTGCATCTTTCTTCCCGTCTCTCCCCTCCTATGAAAAGGCTGTAATTTTATCGGACTCAGGTGCTGCCCTTCAGGCTTTGACAAGTAACTTAGAAAAACAAAGTTCCCAAGTTCAGAGCTGCAGGAAGTTACTGAGCAGAACTCAGACAAAGATTGCTTTTCAGTGGGTGCCATCCCATTGTGGTTTTGAGCAGTGGCGTAACGGAGAACATTTAGATCCCCTCCCCCGCCAAAGTCAGGTTTTGTGCCCTCTAGAACTCTGGGCCCCCGCAATGCGAGGGTGTACGTTATGCCACTGTTTTTGAGGAAATGAGATGGCGAACCAATCGGCAAAAAGAGGCACGGATATTCTCCAAAGACCTACCTCTTCACTCATCTAAGCCTCAGATTTAAAAAAAAAATCTATAAAAAATGCAGTGCAGCTAAAAGTAAGCCTAGGAGGGTGTTGTTAAAAATCTGATTGTGTCTCGGACTCTCCTTGTTCTATTGCTGTGGCTGAGTTTAGACTATTAACTGGACATGATCGTCTTTGCGCTCATTTTGTGTGATTCTGGACAAGTCGTGGAAGCTGCTCTGCACATACGAATTTGAACTGTATCGTAAGAAAGTATTCACCTGATGGTCAATGGCCAGGCATTTGATGAGAGATCTGAGAAGCCCATGCCATTTTTTCCGAATCCATCTGCTTGGTCGCGGTCGACCTCTAACCCAATGGTGTATCGGTGTCTTGCGCGTTCATCTGTGTTTCGTCGTTCGCCCATAGTCATTAAACGCTTCTTCAGTATGCAAAGCCCTGAGTTTTTCCTGGAGGGCCTTTTGAAACTTATCAAGCGGTATGACAAATGTCTCAATGTAATAGGTTTTTTATTTTTTTATTTTTTTTTATTTCCAATGGCGGATTACAAGACAACTGCAAACAAAATGAGAAGCAGAGAATATTGACAAAAAATAAACAAAGGACAACACAAAAAATAATGAAAGAAAAAATAAGAAAAGAAACACAAGTTGACAGTATAGTCTATAAATCACACATTTTGTGTCTGGCCTCCCAATATCTGCTCCACATGGATCCAGAGTTGAGTGCAAGGCAGCGTTCCAAATGAATGGCGTCCATTTCTTCATTGGAGTCGCACAGTTTACAAAGTGGACTCTGAGCAATGCCTATCATGTTTAGATGCTTAGATAGGCAGTCGTGGCCAGTGGCGATTCGAAAATCGGCCACAGCTCTATCTCGTGGCCCTTTTGGAATATGAAGGAGTTTGCTAAACCACACCGTTTGTTTATTCTTTTGGTTGAATTTAGACCAGAAGTGCTCTATGTAGTATTTCTTTATAATTCTTTTGGCGCTATAAAATGGAACTGTATTATTAGAGGTTTGTAAGATTTTTGTCCCCTTCTTCGCCAAGCAATCGGCATTTTCATTCCCATCAATGCCACAGTGCGCCGGAATCAATGTAATAGGTACTTATGTGGAAAAATAAAGTTATTCTTATCTTTAATGTCTCATTCTGTGTTTTGACTTTCATACACAACTCTGACCATAGTCGACAGGGAAAACTTATTTTCCGACTCACCCTTGTAAAATGAGCCATGTAATTAACACACACAAGTAGGTTCTTTAAAAAAAAATAAAAATTTATTCAGAAAAGTCTCCCGTAAATACAATAGTCTTTTTTTTCAAAGATGAAAAGCGTAATGCAAACAATGTAAATCTATAACACCGATTCAAAGTTCGCATGACGTGGAAAACAGCAATTAAAATCTGAAATCACAATATTGCAGAAGACAAACGAAACGCACAGTTGCTCCAACTTTAATACACGCTCTTTTCGTTTCACTGCATAGGCTGGGAAATACTTCTAAAGGATTCTAGAGATACATTTCCAAATAATCACCCAAGATCCTTCTAGATTTGTCCTAGGGTATTTATTTTGATCAAGAAATTTGGTGACCAAATTTAATATCAAGGGATCTTATTAAGCACCATTCTTTGCCTGTAAATCATCTTTTTCGAGAAGAAACAAATAAAGTACAAATAAAAAAATTTAAGAAAACTTCCACAAGATAAGATTTCTGTTCTAAAACTTAAACAGGAATATGATGTGTCTTTTATTCGAATCAAAAGACTTTTCAAAGCATTATTTCGAGAGATAAAGTATTTAAAAGTGATCTGTTCGATTACCATGCGTCTATAAGAAATTGATAAAAAAATTAAAAATAAAAATTAAATTTAAATTTAAATAACACACTGTGGTGCTTTCAACCAAGAGATGCAGATTCCTTAGATGGACACGTGAATCGCAACAGTGGATGGTGAATAAAAGGAAGGCGGAACTCGAACCACCAAGGAGAAAGCCATTTCCTTTACAAGCCGCATGTTACTACTAGGCGAGCTGCCGATATGTCATTTACTGGCTTTAATCTTTAAGTTTTAACTAAATAAACAATTAGTTAATTGCTATCAGTGTTATCACTTCTGATCGTATTTTCATATAGGAAAATACACTGAAGTGCCACTGAATTAGGGATAGCAAGGGCTATGCAAATAGTGTAGCGCTGCTGCGCATCATTTATGCGGTTGTGGTAACTGCATATATACCGCGTACTGTGGTTGTTCTGAATTAGTTGTTGGAATAGCCAGTAAGGGTAAACTGCCTGATTTAAACGCCTTCGATCGCGGACAAATCGAAGGTGCGCGATGATTAAATTTTCGAAAGCGTCAGACAGCTAGGATTTTCAAGGTCGACAGTGTCAAGAGTATACCAAGAATACATGGATGGTGGACAAAAAACTAGCGATCGGGCAAACTGCAAAGGGCAGTTAGCCTTGCCAGTGCATGGTGAAAGACGACTAAGGTGTATTGTACGTAGCCAGTGAAGCCAAACATTAGCTCAAATTACCACTCAGTTTATTGGCATTTCACCATATGGGTTTCGGGAGCCGTCGACCTACGAGAGTACCATTGCTCAATGCTCGCCATCGGGCTGCACACGTCTTGCCTGAGTAACAGAGCACAGAGACTGGAGTGTAGAGGACTGGAAACGAGTAGCATAGAGTGATGAGTCTCGATTCCGACTATTTAACGCCGACGGAAGGCTGGGAATATGGCGTCAGGCTCATGAAGCCATGGATCCTGCATGCCAGGTTGGAACTGTACAAGGATATGGTGGCTCAATCATGGTCTGGGGTATTTTTTGTGGCCCTGTTTAGGATCTTTGGTACGTATACCAGCCTCCCTTCATGCAATTCGCTACGTAGAGTTGCTGGGTGATTACCTCCATTTGTTTATGCTGCTCTGTTATCCGCACAGTAATGGAGTTTAACAGCAAGACAACTGTACCTTTCACAAGTCCCGGTTGGCTACTGGCTGGTTGAATGAGCATTCATCTGACTTTTCTGTCATAAATTGGCCACCTAGAAGCCCAACCTATTGGGAATCTTTGGGATGTTTCGGAACAATGCGTGAAAGATCATCACACAGTACCAACGAATCTTATGAACAGCTTTAGCCAATATTTGGCAAGTCATTGCCGTGGAACGTTTACAGAAACTTGTTGAATCTATGCCTCGTCGTGTGGCAGCCACTATCAAGGTCAGAGGTGGCCCAACTCGTAACAAGGTAGGTATCCCTAATTCAGTGTATATCATTTCCAAAACACATTAACCACATGCTAAATATTTTTTTAAAAAAAATATTTATGTTAAGAATGAAGGTTTAAGCAAAATATAAAGATTTTGGTCCATTGAAATACATATACTATATCATAATTTTAAAAAAAATAATCAAGAAAAGAGACATAGATATGTCCCCTTAAGTAAACACTAAAAAGCCTTGATACGAAAACTACAATAGATTCAAAGACAGTAAATAATAAAATTTCTACGGGGAAAAGAATCTTATTTTTTTTATTTCCCTTTTCCTCTCTAATGAGCTTATAAGATCAATATGTACTGTGGAAAAAAAGTCCGCTACTCGTACTCAATTTAATATTTCTGCAGGCTCTGAAAGTTCCACTATAATCCATCAATTTCTTTAGCGAATGCCCCGCAAGGAAAGCATTTGGGCGTTTACATTTTGACATTCCCATCTCTTTATAGCCTTAAAAGCAATTTTCATAATTAAAAAAAATGCCCCTTCTTAATCCCTAACATTCTCATAAAAATATTATTTTTCGAAAAAAGGGAGTAAATGCTCACGCCGTATTAGGATTTTGAGGAATAATATTCATATTTTTAATTTTGGGCATTTCTATACTTTAAACTTTAGTTGAAAACATTTCACTGAATTTACCGTTTAGTAAAAATTAAATCAGCATAAAATTTTTAGGATAAAGGTTGCTCAGTTTTATAATTGCATATTAACGAATAAAATGTGACTTGTAAACTTCGAAGATAATGAAAAAAAAAACATCTTTGATTACAGAAAAATAGAAAATACAGGTGGTCCCTCGTATAACACGCGGTTAATTCTACCATGCTATATCGAAACCGTGTTATATGAGACTTTTTTGTTTATTTATATTAATTGTTATTTTTATATATTAAATTAAATATATATGTACATAATATAATTCAAGGCAATGTGTACAGCGTTGTATCGAAATCTAGTCTTAAGGTGTAAAATTTTGTGATAGCTGAAGCAAAAAGTTAACTACAAGTTTTAGATCAAAAATAAAAATATGAAATACAAAAATTAAAAATACAACAAAAAATATATTTAAATAATAATAAAATAAATAGAAACGGCTTATTAGGATCACAAAATCAATTTTCATCATCACTCTCATCATAAGTATAGCTTATCTATTTTTTTCTCTCCCATAGTTTGGTTGAAACTCCTCTTCACTAGTTATTTTCCCATCATTTCAAAAGTTATCTGACGTAGTTGTAATTACCTGTCTATTTCGATCTTGCAATTCTTTCAGAACTTCTCTATAAGGAGCTAAAGAACTTAGCAATGCGCTTTTAAACTATGCGCTATTTACTTAATGAAGGGTTTTTGTCAACAAAAAAGATCGTGTGATATCGAATGCGTGTTATAATAATCACAAATTTTATACCATGTTTTAAGAGTACCATGTTATATACGAGAGCGCCAGTATTAACAGAGCACAAGCAACACAAAAAAAAAAAAATCAAGTTATAAGCATCTAATTTGATATACGAGTGCTACGCACCAAGTTGTTTATGTTTGCGAAGATGGGCGATAACATTAAAATATGGTTACCTTGATATTTTTATCGTGTGGCCATGTGGTTGCCATGGGGATGACGTATATTAGAGTTAATTTTTGGTTTTTTTCCGAGGTAACCCTATTAATTTCAGACGATTTTAATTCGATTTCTTTCACAATCTAGCTACTTCAGCCTTCTGTTGTATTTTGTGCTATTTTCGAATATGGATATTTCTAATATCATTGGTGAGTACCAGGACGTTTTTTTTTTTAAAAAAAAAAAGAATATGAGGGCTGTGCTTTTAATTATTGCTGCAAATTTCGCATTTCAACTTTATTTTACTTTCAAATAATGCCTTTTTAAATATTCCTAGTTCGATGAAGTGAAATTCATAAAAGGAACTCACAGTTTTTGGAATGTTGCAAGTTATCAGCAATTATTAATTAATATTCAGTATTAATTTTAATATATATCATGCAAATCTTTTATTTATAATATATATATATATATAATACTATTATTTTTTAATAATTATTATATTATTTTATTTATTTATAAATATTATGTTATTTATTTATTTATAATTATTTTATTAAAAATAAAATATGTGACGGATCTATAAGCGCTTCCACTAATATATTCTTATCGCTTTAAAAAAATATTTAATTCAACCAACTTTTATCGAGTAAGCAAACGTGATGTATGTAAATGAGGTATATTATATAAATTCGGTTTTCGCGAGTTGGCAGTAAGAGAGTAAGAAAGGAAGTGATTTGTTGACACGTTGTTGTTGACACGCTGTTGTTGACACGCTGAAGTTGATACGATAGATGTGTGCAAACAGGAGTTTAGCAGAAGTTTGAGAATTAGGTGTTCGTTGAAGATTGAAAAGCAGTGGAATTAATTAAAGATTACAGAGCGTGGAGCCATCGTCATTCCGAAAGGAGTTCCTGAAAAGTTCCAGTGTAGGATCCGATGCATTAAAGGTTCAGGTACTGTGCACTTGATTAAGTAGAAGCTAGTTATTAGTGTGCGACGTAGTTGTAATTGAGCATATTTAAGCTATCTTAGATCCAGTTGAGGTTCTGAAATAGTATTATCCCCGCATTAGAGAATCTCCCCTCTGCACTCTACTATCACTCATATACCTTAATTAGAATTGTATTGTGTCTGTTTGATAATTGTTGATAAGAATTAATAAATCAAATTAGATTAGAAATAATGTCTGTGGATTATTTAGATCCTCCTACACATCTAGCCGGGTTTACAGGTAGACAAGAGGGTTCGGATGTAAGAGGTAACCAAACGTTACCTAAATGGCGTCCAACTTGCACACATCTAACGTATCAACTTCCGCGTGTCAACAAATCACTTCCTTTCTTACTCTCTTACTGCCAACTCGCGAAAACCAAATTTATATAATATACCTCATTTTCATAAATCACGTTCACTTACTCGATGAAAGTTGGTTGAATTAAATATTTTGTTTAAAGCGATAAGAATATATTAGTGAAAGCGCGTATAGATTCGTCACAAATATATTTCAGTATATTTTAAAACAGTTCTTTCAAATTATTTTCCTGACGTTTTGTTACCGCTAGGACGCCATTTTGTATTCCATATTACTCGACAACAAGCACTGCTTGGCGCGTAGCACTCGTATATCAAATTAGTTCCATAACAAATATTAAAGTAAAAGATTTCGTGTTTAAAAAACAACAACAAAAAAAACCCCCCAATTTACATTTAATTGCTGTATTCACCGCTAACTGAACCGGAATATGAAACCTGGAGTTAAGTAACCGAAGTTAAAGTAAACTGGCGATTAGAACTTCCGTTTCAACACTTTTTTCAATTCCTAGTATTAGTTCACACTCTCCCTATATATATATATATATATATATATATCAGTTCAAATTTTCAATAGTTAATAAAATACTTTTTATTCATCCACTCAAGTTCAAATACATTTGTTAAAACTTGTAGTAGATGACACTTGTTAATACAATTTTTTCAAATATTAATTCATTAATTAAATGAATTAATTATAGTTTAAAAGATATATTTCAGTCGATATAATTCTTCGAGAGGGTAGCACCATTGGATAAAACAGCTTTTGTTAAATTTATGATGAAGTTTTAACTTAATAATCATATGCTAGTTAGACGTCAGCATTCTCTTTACACGGGCTTTAAAATAAATTCTTTTATATTATGTTCAACTTTTATTAAAACATGTAATTACAACTTAAATGTGTTTAAAAAGTTTTTAACGTTAATTTAAAAGTTGTTTTGCCACATAATATATTGTGATTCTGTCATATATATAAACATATTTATATTAATTGTAATTATTTAATTAAAAGTAACTAAAATAAAAATTTTCTTTGTTGATCTAAGTAGGAATTGACTTAAATTTTTTTTATATCACTTATTTTAACTCCATTTACTCAACAACGAATTAGCAACCTCATAAATAAATAAAAAAAATTAAAAACCACGTCATTTCGCTTTCTGTGCAAGAGCGGTTAAATCTGAGTTTTTCAGCCTTATTAGAATTTTCCAACCTGAACCAGAGTTTGAGAATCAACTTGCGACGGGGTGAAACGAACTTACGAAGAAACCCGGTTTTCTTCCTTTGACCGCCGGTCTAGTTAGCGAATAATAAGGCGGTGGGCTCAAAAACAAATTTTTAATTACAGACAAATAATTACAAAATAACTTAACTTACTTTTTAGCAATAGTAATGAAATCCGTTCATTAGAACCTTTCATTTTATGAATATTATTGAAGTCGTTAAGTCGAAATTAAATAAACTACCTAATAATAAAAGTTTACTTAAATTAAAACCACATGCAGCGTCAGTACAAATGATGCACCTGATTTTAAAAAAATCATATTATCGAAACTACGTTATTCATTACAATAAGTGATACATGAATGTATAAAGAGAAATACACTAAGTTTTTTTTTTGTCTGTTACTAATGTTGGATGTATGACCTTGTTACACGGCATACGTTCAATCTGTCATCCAATTCATTCCCAACATATTGTAGCATCACTCTAGCAATGGTTTGTAACGCTGCACTAATGCTTGCTTGTCATCCTCTGTTATTTGATGTGTCAACTGCAAATGATACGGCTTGAAATTTAATTTTTTTCTCAAAATTTACCGTGCTGTTTTCTGGGGCATCCCAGATTTACAGAAGGCAAATATTGTGACTTTTGTGGAACTTTGAACAAAACTCTGCCTCACCCTCTCCACTGCTTATTCCGAGACGCTTCGGGCCACTGCTTTTAATTTTATACAAGCAACCTGTTTTCTTAAATTGATATCATCGCACAATATTCTTGTTGGTTGGTGCTTTTTTCCGTTGTGATTTCTAAATGCAGGTAGCACCAAAATAACTGGAGAAAAAAAACTGTGCATAGTCTAATATGCAAAAAATCTTCTTTGGCACTTTCGCCATGTATAGATTTCAATCACAGCGACCTTTAATTGTGCTCTGATCATTGGAGGGAAAAAATTCAGTATATTTCTACTAATATTTTTTTCACTTACTGTAATGTATATGCAGTATTGAAAATACATTTTTTTAAAATTGGGTCCATCATTTTTGCTCACCCTGCACATTTCAATGATACTGAATTTGAATACCAAATCAATCAATATTCTACTTTAACACCATGTTTTCTAATAAATTTCGAAACATTTTCTAATGCACTTCGTTTTCAACCAAAATAAAAGTATGAACCAAAATAAATATAACATAATTATAAAAGCACACTTTCATTTTCTGTACTTTTTACGCAATAAACAAACACACGCATTCCAAACGCAATAACGTCACTATCCACTACCTAATTACATTAAAAGAAATTGTCCCATTAGGACAAACCATCCTTCGAAAGAATATCCAAATCCTTTGAAATCCCTAATTACCCACCCGGTGATACCCAGTTCGCACTCTTGAATGAGATAATTCAATAAACTAATACAATATCCGCAGTGGGGGATCTCATAATGAGCGTCGAAGACAAACTCATCGTTCCTGCGTTATCGAATTAACTAGTTCCCGAGAGAGAGGGAGCATATGTCGCACTCGAAAACACGTAACTAGTTATTAAAAGTCGTCTCCAAAGCACTGCCTGATGGGTAATTTCCGACTCCAATTAAGATCTACTGAGAGTCTTTTAATCAGCATCGAGAAGGTGGTTTGTTTTGGGAAAGGCTTGTGGTTTGTGTTGCTGCGTTGTTAGGGTTTTACTCTTCCTCCCCTCCTCCAAGAAAAAGAAGGAAAAAAAAAAAAAAAACGTCATGATATTAACCAACTGGTATGAAACATAATTATTCAAAACAAGCTAAATGAAATTTAAGTTTAAGAGAAATATCCTATTAATCATGATTTCAATTATCGACTACAGTGATAAACAGCTACTTAACATTTTGTTGGGAAAATTCTTGGATCATTATTGGGTTTGGGATCTTATAGTTTCAATTAATACTCAAGTCTAGTGGAAAATACCTGAATTTATACACACTGTGAACTTCCAAACACACGCATTCTTTGCCATCCAATTTAATATTCAATTTTTTTTAAATGGTGGGTTTTAATAGAATGATAAACCACTGAACTTAGGGACGTCTTAAGACTTCTTGAAACCCTGGGCCCCTACACAAATGTAGGCCCCTCCAGTGGCACATACAAGGGGGAGTCCCCCCCCAAAGCACTTATTGACTATAATTCTATATATTTGTACGTAAAAATTGATTAAGCATTTGTTTTTAATAGTTTATTTTATTAATTAACGACAATTATTCATTAATTAATTAATTTTTATTGTTTTTGTTCCCGAAAATCGACAATATTAAAAGAATATGTTGGACGGCGTATTGAAGCATGGTACGAGAACAGTGGACTTTCGACCGTGGACCCCCTCCCCTTGAAAAATTCCTGTGTGCGCTACTGAGGACCCCCTACGATCCTTAAAAGTAGCCAGTACATAACATACGTTGTCAAATACCCCACACACATACACAAATAATAACCCGAAACAAATGTGCATGGCATATCGAACAGGCTCGACCGCGCGACTGCCGCCTTTTAACTCAATGAGTAATGATGCTGTATGGTGGTAGGCCTGTACGTGGATGACGGTCATCACATGTGCTGAGTCGAGAACGAGAGGAGGCCCTGGACCCAGTTGGCCCCTGACTTAAGACGTCCCTGACTAAACTACAGAGTATTTCAAGGAATAAAGTAGCGTAGTACAAAAAATCAGTTTTGATTGTAAGGTACATGAAAGCACTGAAGCCTAGATGGATTGAACAAGAAATAGTTTCCATATTAGCAAATACCGTGTAATTAAAACAGGAATCAACGTCTACTTTCAATAGAAAGTAGCATTAAAATGCCACTGCCTTTTACACAAAATTCAAACGCAACCTGCTTGACGAAAATGAAGTTCCGTTGAAACTAAAGATAGTCCACTATTCTAAGCAGAAATAGTAGAATTATTTTATTTTTGTAAAATTTAATCCCCTTCTTCATGTATAAGTTTTAAGTCAACTTTATACTCTTACATTTCTTCCAAATTTTCAACTACTTTTAAACCATGGACAAGGTATTTTGAAATGCGATATCGTTTTCAGGGATTGGATTTTTGGACAGCATTATTCCTCCAATGATAGACGGATTATGGTTTAAAAATTGCAGCCGTAGACTAAACATGCTGACACAGAAAATGAGGACAGTCAAAAACAAAGTTAAACATCTAAGAACTTCTCCAATTTTACATTTTAAGACTTTTAAAAAAACCTGCCCTCTTTTTAATGCTTAATTATCCTATTAAGGAACTTCAAAACGCATATATTACAATTAAATTTTTAATTATGTATCTTATGAATAAATTTTAATACAAATAACAAGGAAAATTTGTTAAATGGTATTTCGTCCACAAAATAAGAAAATTATGTATTTTTTTTTCAATATGCTCTTCAGTTTACCAAATTCTTATAATTTAGTTTTGTACTGTATTCAATTCTTCATTTTATATGTCTGAAATATTTTGTTAACACATAAAATGTGTTATAAACTAGTCCTTAACAATTCCCGAAGAAAAACAAAACTTTCTAAAGTATACAAAATATCTGCTATAAAAATTTCAGGAGCAAATTACATTGTAAAATTTTAAATAGGTATTTGCAGATGATTGATCCACACACATAAAAGTTATTACAAAAAAATTAAAAGAAGAAAAGCATTTAAATAAACGTCAATTTTCTCTCCTTATTTTATTTTTAAATCCAAATAGAAAAACAGTTGAATAAATTTTTACTCGATGTGATTTATTGAGTTAATAGAAAAAAATATATTTTTAAACATAAACGAAAGAATTTATGATAGGTAGGTAAGGCAAAATACGTATAACTTCAATTTAGGTTAACAATACACGCTTATATATATCCACTTATACTACCTTCGTACTCACAATCGCGACTACCGTGCTGCCATCTTGTGTGAACAGCATAAACTTCTAACATTATTTAAGTACACTTTAAAATATGATTTAATATATAAGCACTTAAATTTTAAAATTATGTGAATGAAAAAAATAATAAAACTAAAATACAATTATAGTTAACAAAAAGTGATAAAATAAAATAGTTGTGTAGTGATAATCAATTTTAAACAATGTAAAAACAATAAATAAATTCATCACAAATATATATATATATATATATACTCTTAATTTAATACAAATTCAGAAGAGAAAATTTTCCCCACTATTCTCTTATCGTTTATTTATTAAAAGATAATAAATACCTCTTGTAGTTGGTTTCCACTCTTTTTAGTAGAGAGATTTAAGTGTCTATCTTGTGACTGGAAAAATTTTGCAGTTTCTTTTTCGAACTTCTTCCTCCTTTCCTAAAAAAAAAAAGATAAAAAATACTCCTTGAGATTTATATACTTAGAAATGTGGTACAAAAAATAACACAGAAATATGAAAATGAGAAGAAAATTTTGCAGTTAACTCTTTTAATGTATGAACTTTAATTTATCAAAATATATGAAATGAAGCTGAAAGAATAAAAATACTTTTATAACAAAATGTTTAGTATTCTTAAAATCTGAGGTCATTTTCATCAAAACAGAAGGAAAAAAAACAGAATAGAGAGAGAGATTTACCTTGGCACCTCCAATATATTCTTTTCTAAAATTTTCAATTGGATCAATAAATGCAGCTTGAGCTTGTTCCAACTACAAACACAAAGAGAACAAATTAGCTCGTAAATATAAAAACTTTAAAAAAAATGAAATAAAACAAATACTTTTATTACATATCTATACTTGTAATTATTGAGGCAACTAGTTACGTTTCAACATACTGTTATCAAATTTTCCTTTTATAAGCACAACATTTTATTTCTAATTTCATAAAAATGATTGTTATCACAATTTACGCGACTAACCCGAGTATTTAAATTATTTCAGAAAGTAAAGATAACTTTAATATTTTAATTTTTCTAATTCTTTATATGTAATTACTGAAAAAAATTTACGCATAAAAGCTAAGATACATAACTGAGATATTTCCTGATTTCTTTTCACCTTTTTTCATTATAGAATATTAATTATAAAACAACTTAGAAATTAAGCAATATATTGAATTTTGTTACCATATTACTAGAATATTATATAGTATTTAATACATATGAATGATATTTTATGACATATATTTAACAATAGAATTCCACAGAATGAGATTGACATTATCAAAATTATATTGTTTCCCAATAAATTTCATTAAAAAACTATATATAAATTAGCTTTTAAAGGAAGTTTAATTTTTTAATGAGATTGTTTTCCTTAAATGAATTAAAAAAATTAAATCGATTAATCTATTCGATTTTTACATCAAAATAGAAAGAGTGGCATGTAAAAGATCCCTTGGTATCAATTTGGCTTTGTTTTCTCTAGGCAAAATTAAATCACGGCAATATTAGCATTCGACGAGAACTTGAACAAAATTAATTTAAGCACAACTTGGTAGCGAGAGCCGCCACTAGATGGTGCCACTGAAATGGCTCTCCCATTTGGGGAACTTGCCGTGTCTGGAAAGGCTTAGTTGCCAAAATGCAGCCCATGGCGGGGGAAAAAAGAATGGAATGGTCAAGGTATTTCTATTTAAAATTAAATGTTTCAAATACTTTTCGTTAAAATAAAAATAAAAATTGGAAAGAAACTCGTGTTTCTGGCACTTGTCGATCATTCAAAAATATATTAGCCACTAATTAAAAAAAACACTTAACATTTCTTTCTAAATATTTCATTTTTTAAAAACAGTATATGATCAAAATAGTTTAAAATATTACTGAGTATTGAAAACTTAAAACTTATAGCTGACTAAGGGAAGGGCAAGAAGTAAAAAATTTAGTTCTGGATGAGATTTGATAGGTGAACAACACATATATATCAAACGAATATCCACTCATAGAAGTAGTAAAGCATTTTCAGAAGAAGAAGAAGAAAAGGACGTGGCCTACATAATAATTATTACATGATAAGTGTATATTTATCACTGTTGTATCTCTTTTTAAAAGCTTTTATTTAACTTACAATGTATGTATGTATGTATGTATGTATGTATGTAATTTGTTCGGGTGGAATCTTGCAACTCAATTTTGAAGCTGATATCTACATCCCATTGAGCTGAAATTTTGTGTACACATTTAGTTTGAATGACAATGCATGTTTTGACCATTTATATTCCGATATTGCAATTAATTAAAAATATATTAATTAAAAACGTTAAACTAGTTTTGGGCGCCAACTTCGATATGTCTGCATTGTTGTAATAATGTTATTGTTACAACAATGGCAAAAGTTGGCATAGAAAATTGGTTTTCAGCCAAACTGGAATTTCATAACGTTGCTCTTTTGACTGTATTAACTAACTTTGTCTAAAAAATAATTACATTTCTACAACGTAAAAATAATCTAATTTCTACAACGTATGCAATTTTTTTACAAATTTCTATCTATTTCCTTGGATTTAAATTCAAAACAAAAAAGTAGAGCTATTTTTCAAGTAGATTGGTACATTGTATACCTTTCTCAAAGCGGCCAAGGTAAACTGAGATGGAGTATTGTAGAAATTCTTTAAAAAATTTATCTAAATTTATCTATGAAACTCAGCCAAAAAATAATTATAGAATCGGAAAGATCATTTATTTTGTTCCGATACGGTATAATGTTTTTTTACAAAATAATAATATTTGTATTTCTTACGATTTTTTTTTAAATGAGACAAAATCGATGCGTTTTTATGAAAATAATGTCTAAATCATTGTGCATGAATTTTTTTTGTTTAAATGAAACGACATTCCATACAAAAACAGCTCATGCTTTGCTTCTCTAGAATCAATCATTTAAAAAATGAAATGCCGAAAACCTTTTTTTTACGATTTTTTAAAAAATACTCAAAATTTTAATTAAACATTTAATAACTACGTCATTTATGTAGAAAATCTCATAAAATTTTTTTCGTGTGCAGGACAATATTACTCAAGATATGTACGAAGATTGAAAAAATTGCTTAAAAATTACGGATTTAAGAAAAAATTGTGTGTTTCGTCCAGCACCCTTTTTGCGAGAATTCATTTTGCTAGACTGTTCAAAAACAATCGGCAAACACCTAGCAACAATAATGCATTGAATGAGATGAACAGACTGAGAAACCCGTTCAGTGATAACTAAAAAGTGAAAAATAAATTAAAAGTAAAAAAACTTTTTTTAAAAACAAGCTTTTATTTAAACGAGCTAAAAAGAACAAAATAAATTTTTCTTTAAAACTCTTTTTACTATAAACTTATAACGTCCTTACACAATTTATATGATATAAAAGCTTGTCGCGAGATTTACCTCTCCAGATAAACAAGTAAATTAAATAACTTAATCTGATTGACTTTAGTTTTTAAAAATTTCAAACTGAGTAAATAAAAGTACTTTAATCTCGCGACGAGCTTTTATATCATATAAATTGTGTAAGGACGTTATAAGTTGATAGTAAATAAAGTTTTAAATAAAAATTTATTTTGTTCTTTTTAGCTCGTTTAAATAAAAGCTTGTTTTTAAAAAAAGTTTTTTTTACTTTTAATTTATTATCATTTCAATCCTTACACGTAAAAAAAAATTGATAAAAAAGAAACCGTACAATCCAGCTAAGCGAGCGTACTACTCGTCCCTAACCGTTTCATCATAAATAAAACGTGATAATTAGTACAGTAATGCCTCGACTTACGCGATATTCAAAACTCGACGCGATTTGTCTTTTCTCCCCCCCCCCATCACTGAAACTTAAAAATCAGTGCCAGGGCCTCATGAAATTGGTAATTTAATTGTTGTAGATCTTGTCAGGGAAATAAACTTAGACGTGGATAGTGATGACCTACAAGAACTGCTGGATTCTCATAATCAGGCACAGACAATTCAGGAGCTTATAAAAGAACAAGACATTGAAGAACTTCAGTCTTTACGCCCAGTTCAATCAGAAGATCGAATGACGGTCGGTAATTTGAATGGTCTCAGTTTAATTGTAAGTGAGCGAGTATTAACGTCGCACTACGCGAGGATTTTTGGCGACAGACCTCGCAATTTTGAACCATGGTCAAGTGATGCGAACACTCCCTCTCTCCTAGCTACCACACCAACAAGAGGACTTTTGAACTTTCGACAGACTTAACGTGCATCGCTCCCCTACACGGCGGGTCTTTAGTGGTACTGGGCTCGAACTCGTGACATGCCAGCCACGATCGGAAACCTTGGCCACTCGGCCACTCAGTTTAATTGATAAAATAGAGTTAAAAATTTTTAAAAATACATTCTACAATGAAGAAAGTATTTTTCCAACAAAACAAGGAATAAAAAAAAAATCATTAGCAGGCCATGAAGAAATTTTGTGAGAAAAAAAAATTCTTTGAGCCGGCAGACTATTTTGTTAGATTTTATAAGACCTTCTGCATCAAAACAACACAAATACAAAATTTCAAACTAAAGTTATTTAAGATTTTTTAAAACCTTTTTTTTCTTTATTATTATTATCTTTCGTCTCCGGACCCAACTTAAAATAATTTATATTATTTTATATGGGAAATTTTTATACCCGACTTAAGCGGTTATCACTCAGTTCCACCTATCGCGTATATAAGTTCGGGGTATTACTGTATATAATGCGCGTTCAAAGTTTAAAAGCATTTTTTCTCTGAATTACTAGAGAATTCGGCTTTATTACTTCTGAGAGTGGTTACGTAAGAGTACAACAAACCTACCAAGTCTCATCTACTAAACTGAATTTCTCATTATATATATTATTATAAAGAAGTGATACTAACCATTCTATCCCGTTCATCTTCAATGGCTTTGAGCAAATTACTGAACTCTTTTAAGGCTCCAGCTGTAACGAAAAAGTTTCAATTAATCAAAAGTTGATACATTTTTAAATTAACACAAAATCATATACTTAAAAAAATTACATTGTAAAAATAATTAAAGATAAACAATAGCTTTCTGTAGTTTACACTAGATGGCGCCATGCGCTATGAACACTCTCGCATTTTGTATAGAAGAGAGCTCTATTAAAATTAAAAGATAAATCACAGAAACTGCTATTTATTTTCAAAAGAAAAATAAGGCAGATACCAGTTAATTACCAAATGGTATTAATTAAAAATACACAGCTACATAAAAAAAGAAAAAATTTTCCGATTGCCCAAAATAACAATACAAAGAAAAATAAAACACATACTACTGACTGTGTGTGGAATGACAGTTCCATAAAAATATATTCTCAGACAGAAATTAACACGAAGAAAAAATTTACAAGTTTTTCTCTCTCTCACCTCTTAAAATTTGCGCTTGCAGAAATTTATCTCGATCCGTACAAATTTCTGATTAAATTCTTTTAAATTTGGTAGCGGGGAGGAGATTCATTTTAATACAGTTTTTCTTGATTGGGTTTCGTAAATCTGCTTAATATAACACAAGTTTCTAAAGGCGGTTTTATATAGAAGCCAGAGAGGGCAAAACTGGGTTCCTTTAACAACTTCCTCAATTTTCAGCGCAACTGGATACAATTAATATCATTGTTAATGATTCAAAGAGAACAAAATAAAGATTCCAATTAATTAATTCATCCATTCATTAATTTTTATAGTTATTTTTCTTTAAATAATTCTTACATAACGTGATCGATTTTTTACAGAATGAAAGAGAGAATAATATAAAAAAGATTTAAGTTTAAAATATCATTTAAATCTGACCATTACTTCCAGAGATATACGAAATCTCTTTAAGACTTATCGGATTAATTTAAAAACATTTCACATTATTTATTTCATTGTAATCTTTGAAAAACATATTGCAATTACTTTTAACATTAATACGTACATATTATATATATATATATATATATATATATATATATATATATTATATATATACATATTATATATATATATATATATATACATATTATAAATATATATATACATATATATTTAAAATCGACAAGAACAATAAGAAAACCGAAATAGTTATAATCCTAACTATAACTAGACAATAGTAATAAATATTAGCCACAGTAGTAAAACAGCAAACTCTTATCCTTAAGAACCAAAAATTTAAATATGAATTTTATTTTCAATACAAAGTAATGTACTTTTCGGACATCTTGAGATAAGTGGAACGACAACTTAAAAATCAAACATTAATATACGATCCTATAACGCTGGTTTAGTGTGATTTTTTTAAATTCTTATCGTCGTACAATAAAACAACACGGAGGATATTGGCGACGGACCTTCAATTTTGAACCTTGGTCAAGGGACGAGGACGAAATCACTTCCCTCTCCAAACTTCCACGCCACGCTTCTGAGAGGACTTACAGCAGCAATACTCAACCTGCGGTCCACCGGACTTTTTAAAGTGGCCCATTGCTCTGAAAGATTAATTTATTTATGAAAATTGGTTTGAAAAATTTTTGTTAAAAAATCAAATATATCAATTTTGCTTTTTGCCGTCGATGTCATATGGGTGCAGATTGATAATCCCCCTCCCCCTTCTGATTAGTGATATGATAATAGACAACAGTGTAGTAGCCACCCTTTTATGAATGGAACTAATTTTTAACTTCTTTCATATCTTGCAAGTGAAAAATATTCGATTGTTTTAAGACGATTGGGAAGTTGACTATTTTGTAGTGAAAAACAAGCATGGTTCAAGTAATTTTTGATTTGACACGAAAGTGTTGTATTTAAAAAATACCAATAAACAGGAATCATTCAATGACACTTTTCCTCGAAGATCTCTTTCAAGAGGTGATAAATAGGCCTTCTTGAATAATTTTTTCAACAGCAAAAAAAAAATGTTTTGTCAGTGGTAATGTCACAGCGGTAACAAATGCACCCTATGAAATTTGTTATATTATTGGTAATCATATGAAACCGTTTACTAATGCAGAAATTGGGAAAGAATTTCTTAAATGCTTCCAATTTCAAAAAATTTAGAGATAAAAATAAAAAATATAATAAATAATAATCGAAAAAGTCAAAATAGGAATTTTAATATTTTGATCAATTTCCACATTTTAAAGAGTCTAGGTTATCTTGGTCTTAAAGCATTTCGCCCCCCCCCTCCCTTCATTAATTCTCATGTTGCGGCCCGCGTGAAATAGCCCTCATTTGTACGCGGCCCAGCAGAAAAAAGGTTGAGTACCCCTGACTTAGACCCACGCCAGATTTATGTGCATCAGCCCCACCAGGGCCGCCGCGTGGGGGTGGCAAAATTGTTCACCGCACAAGGGCGCCTGGGGCAGGGGCGCCAAAATTTATAGTACTTATAGTTTTTTTAATTTAATGTTACTTACATAAAAGTTGTTGATGAAAAACTTGCAATTTTGCATTTCTTATATTTTGTTAGCAATAAAATAAGATTTTATTTTTTTAAATTTTATATATAATTTAATTTAATTTTGTTTTCGTTTCTGCCGATTGTTTTCGTTTGTTTAAAACAAAATTTGATTTCCGATACCTACAATAAAAACACGTTCCGTTCGGAGTTTGCGCTATTATACGATGTTCAAAATCTAAGAATTTGTAACATGTAACAACAGAAATTGGCAATGGCTTGTATCGGCATAAATTTTTTTTTCATTATACGTTGAGAAGATGTTGTGGCTCAACGTCGTTATTTTATTTGCAATGAATATATACATACATTTTTAAATTTATGTAAATCGCTTGGTTTTTCTTTTTCAAGTCATATTTTGTTTCATGTATACTGTTATTAAATTGTTCTCAAAACTCGAAATAAAATCTTTATCGCAGCGTTTCTCAAATGTGGGGCGCGCCCTCCAGGAGGGCGTGATAACCCTACTTGGGGACGCGAACGTATCGTGAAAAATAGAAAACAAAATATTTGAAATAATTATCGATTTGATAAAATAATTTACAATTTAAAATAATTACAAAGTAAAATACATTCTTATATGATAAAAAATAAAATACACATTCAAACTGATATAATACGCACTATTTATAAATGTATCAGTTATGCACAAAGTATTTGATAGTAAATTTATCAATATTCAATTAAAAACAAGTTCAGTAATTACTAGTGACTCTCTTGGGCTTGTCATATACAAAATTTATTCACAAAACTTAATATTTATCTAATTAGTGCGTTTATAATTGAAGTCGTATTGCATCTTAGTTTTACCATTAAGGTACATTATAATTGCATTCAATACATTGTTATTGTAAGAAGTGGGGACGATGAAAATTATGACTGAAAATTAGGTTGAAAATATTGAAAGTTTGAGAAGCACTGCTTTATCGTGATCTACAACACTCTTTTTGGTATCATGAATTCCTTTAGATTCTAAGCAGGATATCTAAACACAAGGGCAACCGAATTTGCGATTTCTTCCAAATTTAAGATATAAATATAAAAAGTTGCAACATAACTGTAATCGTCGCAATTCAGATGAAAGTAATTTCGAATTTGTAGGGATTTCACCTAAATTCTTTTCGTTGTTTGTTCAGTGTTGCGAACTTTACTTATTGAAAAGTTCTTGTTATTTTCAATATATTCATTTTTTTATAGACTGTTATTTGAAAATAAACTTCAAGTTCCATGAAAAATCTTACCATACTTATTATTACATCTTAAAAAACCTTTCCAAGAAGCTATTCATTCCTAGTAACATTCTATTTTTAATAACAATACAATTCATAATAAGCTAGTTTCCTGTTTCAATATTTCGCAATCTTCTTGTATGATGTAATTTTACTGATGTAATTTTGTCCCCCTCCTCTGCTCTTTTTCAGATATGTTTTTTTAAAATAATTATAAAAATATTCTATTAAATTTTCTTCTTCATGTATATTTTTGTATCATTTCCTGTCTATCTCGGTGAACCATTTTGTAGCTGTTGGATGCGAGTTTGATCCTCCCAAATAAATTAATAGCTAGGGATTCTTCAACGACGTTTTATAACGTAGCATATCGTTTCTACTTCCTTTTAACGTCAGTAAATACTGGAGAACATATATACATACACACAAACCTAGAAATAAACTATACAACTAAAATTTTGATTTAAAAAAAAAAGAAAGAACCCAATTGGGGTGCGTTTAAGCGGAAACAACGCCAAGAAAGAGAAAACAGTAAGTAAAAACTGTAGCTTTGTATATATTTAAAATATTACCATATTTTTACTTGATAGAATTCAACCAAAATAGCGCCCTCTTTTTTTTTTTTTTTTTTTTTTTTTTTTTTGCACCTGGGCCTTTAAATACTTGGCTACGCCACTGCCTTCAGGAAATCACTTTTTTTTTCAAAGAGAGAGAGAGTTGACGCATTTTTAAATCAGTAATTTCTTCACTTTTACTTCACTTACATGCTGGAAATATTAAAAACATTCCTAAATGGGAAAGTTCATCAGGTTTGAGATGTTAAATCTCTGTGTACATCATAAATCTTCTTTATTGTCCACACTATTTGTCACAACTTGCTGGTTACCATCATTTCAGCTGGCGACAATATTTCAGAAAGCTATCGCCAAAATTAAGTATTCGTAGCCAAGAAAAATTCGTGCTACAAAACGATGGTGGCGCCATCTCTTTGAGATAGTCCTAACTATGCCAAAAATAATTCAGAATGAACTTAAAATTTAAAATAATTCATTAATAAAAACATAAAACTTAATTCTGGCTACACTAGTCAAAAGAGGGAAGCATGCTTTCTAATATACTATTTAATTCTACTCGAAAAAATCAATTTTTTTCTATTAAAATGTGCTTTGCGTTTTCACTTCCTATACTTTAACATAGAAAACTCAAATTTCATTTTGCAATAACGCTGAAAACTGCGTATTTTTTTCAAAAATCAAAATTCAAAGAACACTATCCTCTAAACAATAAATTTTTTTATAGCCATAGAAATTTTAATTATTATTGGAGCTTTTTCCTGCCGGCAAATGTGCTTCCCGTTTGATCCCTATCCTTTAACATTGACCGAAAACAGCCTTAAACTTGCAAACGGTAATTATGAATTTACTTTTGATTTATTTTGTATTTTCCTTTGAGGCTTAAAAAATTTACAAACATTTTTACCATATTAAAATAAAATCAAAACATACATTTATTATTTGCTTTCGTTTACAAAGGAGGCAGCGAAAATAATGTCCAGCTTAATGAAATCTCATTAAAAATATTTTTTACTTCATAAATTTTCCGTGTTACATCAGCTAATTTTAAGATGTTTGTCTATATTTATATATATATTTCAATGGACTTTTATAGTACTTTTATGTTGATTAATATGCCTGAATACTTGTTTTCTTTGCTTGAATACATCTTCCAAAAACACACTTTTCTATGAAAGAACAGTTTTTCAGTTTACTTATTAGTGTAAACATGAAATTCCAAAAAGTAGTACTTAAGGTAGCACTGGTATTGAAGGTTTTTTTACGAAACTTCAGAAGTTTAAATTCTAGCATTGATATCTTGACACTGATCTCACTTCATTGAGGTATAGAAATAAAAAAATATCTGCAAATATTTCTTCATTTTTTAAGGAATGGAAAATGTGTTTATTCCTGTGTGTAAATATTTAAATTATATTAAAGCTACTAATTGGAGCATGGCAGTCTTGAACGCAACTGTTGCTGGGATGGGGGACCTTTTCCCCGGAAATGCATGTCAAGTAGGTGTCTGATACTTTCGATATCTTGTTTCACTAACAACTGTTTCTTTCTTAAAAATATACCGATTTCTGGTCTAGAATTCACTTTACTTTATAAATTATCTGAATTTTTCTTTATAAAAAAGTAATAAAAATAAATGCAGTAAAATATTCTTGATTCAAATGATATTACAGAAAAACTAGCTTTCAGAAACAGAAAGATTTGCTTTTATAATAAATAAGGAAACAAAAGTTGATTGTAAATTAATGTTTACAACATGTGTAAATGATAGAAAGGCTGGTTAATATGAAATTTTTTTCCTTAATTTTGTAGAATTATTCTTTGTCGAAAATTTCATTTGATGTACAACGTTTGTGATGTGATTTATATTTGTGTGTGCGCAATTCATCATATTCTGAATATAACACTGTGTATGTCTTGCATCATACAAAGATTTAAAAATTCAAATTTATCGTAACCAGATTATTCACTGAACAATTGGTTATTGAAATACACACATTTGTGTTAAAATTATTCTTACTTTTTGAGAAATATATTACTCTGGAATAACCTACTCATATCGTAAGCATTTGAAATTTACTTCAGATCACAAAAAGAAGTAAAAAAAAAAAAGTTTTTTTTTTCTTTCATTTTTGAGATTTTTTATTTTATGTACACGATATTTTACTTTTTCGTAGCTGTAGAGTATCATTGAAAAAAAATCAACGGATATACAACAGTTCTTCGAACATTGTACAATCTTAATATCTTAAATATAAACCAATATAAAACAAAATAAAAACTATAAAAAATTGTTAATGTACTTTATGTACGTTATGGAACAGTACGCAATGTACATTAACTTTTACGAAAAAAAATTCATGTGAAGCATTATATCTGTACAGAATTATTTTTTTAAAAAAAGAGTTGAATATAACAGTTCTTAAAAAATGATACTATCTTTTGTAAGGTACGATGTAACTTTTCAAACATACAAAGATCAAAAAATATTCTTACATAAGTATTATTGCATAAATTTTCATTAAATTTGTAAATTTTTTATACATAAACCTACAAACATTGCCAAACAATTCAACCAAATGACAAAGAAATTGTAAAATTAAAATTTTAGATATTCCTCTAATAATCAAACTGAAGGAAATTTTAATGAATTGCAATCAGAAAAAAAATTTTTTTTTTAAATATTCACAGTAAAATTAGATTGCTCTGTAATTATTAAAAATTTCTATGAAAACATTAATTTACTGGCAGAAAATTTGCAAGTTTATAGAAGAGAGTAGCTGAGTACCTGTAACACAATATATATTTTGTACAGTTTAAATTATATGAGTATTTGTATTGAGTTATGAAATAAAAAACAGTACGCATCAGCACCATAGCTTAGAACAGAGGATTTCAAACTTGTCATATCTTTCGATCTGGGCCCTAGCATACTTAATATTGAATTTTTGCAAATTCATGAACTTCAAATGTGTTTTGGATAGTTGGTATACTGTGGTAGCTCGCTGCTATTTTAAAAACACATTTACTTTTCTATCTGTAGTGAAGTGTTGTGTGACAAACTAAAAAATACATGTTAATTTTAAACATTTATTAGATAAAAGTTAAAATTTAGTACCTGTTACACATAATAAGAGAGTAAAAACAAGGCTTTTATGTCGCTTTAGTTACAAATTTTTAATACTTAGCATAAATTTAGTTAGGTCTTACCTTAAACCTCCTCGCTTAGTAACGTCCAGTCTATTTTTTTTTTCATAAAAAGAAAAGAATTAAGAAAAAACTTTTATCTTTTAAATTAACAAAATAATACAAAAAGCAACTTTTTATTTATCTCTATAAAACCCAGATAAATCTTACCCTTAATTCGGCAGAATTTGATTATCTATTTCTGATATACAATTTCAATTTCCAAATAATCAAAAAAAAATACTAATAATTATACCTTTTTCTTTGAATGTTTATAATTATTATGTACCTGAGATGTGTGTGTGTGTGCGTTTTTAATATTTCAATTGCTTATAACAAATGCTTTTTAGTAATTTGTATTAATATTGGTTTAATTTACTTAAATATTTTGAATCAGCAGAAAGAAGAAAAAATTTCACACTAAATTCTGAAAAATAAATTTTCTGAAAAAAAATATTGTTTCTAAATTTTCAGTTAAATTAGCATCTTTACCTGAATCTTTATTTAGTAGCAAATGACATAAATGGGCTTTCGACTTTCAAATAATATGTTGAGAGAATATCATATGATGCATTTTGTAAATGAAATGAAAATTGATTTTTTTATTATTTAGGGCAATAAATATTTTTTTAGAAACATGTTCTCAAAAAAATTAACGGATACTAAAAATGTTAATGAAAAGGACATTGATGGATTAAATTAAAAAAAATTGGAGAGACAACAAAGTTTTAAAAACATTGCAAAGAATTGGATAAAAAATTTTCGGATACTAAAAACGTTAATGAGAAGGACATTGATGGATTAAATTTTTCCGAAGAAATAAAATCTTTGCGATGTTTTACCAAAGAGGATATGTCACCGATTGATGTTTTAACATATATTTATGAAAACAATCTTATCGATACATTTTCCAAATATTGCAATAGCTTTACGGATTTCTTTAACCCTGCCAGTTTCGGTGACTACTGGAGAACAAGTTTTTTCAAAACTTAAAATTATAATAAAACTACATGCGATCTACTATGGCGCAGGAGAGATTATAGGACTTGTCAATTATATCCATAGAGAGCGAAATTTTGGATAAATTAAATATAAAGGAATTGATTTGTAGCTGCTAAAGCTAGGAGAATCGATATATATATATATGAATATATTTTCTAATTTTTATATTTTATAATTTAAAAATTTTCTATCATTTTTGCTTTGTTTTTAAAATTATGAAATAATTTTAAAAAAAGCAATAAGACAAACGTGTTTTAA